>WYDI02004291.1:0-12040 GCA_009867235.2 Psittacus erithacus | reverse complement strand
ACTTAAACAGGGGAAGTTTAGATTGGATATAAGGAGGAAGTTCTTTACTGTGAGGGTAGTGAGGCACTGGAATGGGTTGCCCAGGGAAGTTGTGAATGCTCCATTCCTGGCAGTGTTGAAGGCCAGGTTGGACAGAGCCTTGGATGACATGGTTTAGTGTGAGGTGTCCCTGCCTGTGGCAGGGAGGTTGGAACTAGATGATCTTAAGGTCCTTTCCAACCCTAACTATTCTGTGATTCTATAAACAACCAACCTAGTGTCACTTGTCTGCTGCTGTATTTTTGTGTATGATCTTTTTTTACACTGTCTCTACTTTGACTATTACACCAATTTATGATCTCATTTCAGTTTTATTTCTTCCACCTGCCTTTAAAGAAAGTTTTTCAATTCAGTACTTTCAGTTATTGATATATTAATTCTCCTTCCCAGCAATATTTCATTTAAAAAAACCAATATAGTGTAATTCTCCTCTTGATATTCTGTATAAAGGAAACCTGAAAAGTAAATAAAACCATAATATGTGTATAGGAAACCATAGTTTATTGCAAACTTGTCTTTATTGGATTTTAGGAATACTTACAATTATGATGCTGAGAATTATCTTATGATCCGTTTGTTACTTATGAAATATTCATTTTCATTAACTTGTACTTAATCTTTTGTTCCACGACAGACACTGAAAGTGTTGAAGAGAAGAATTAGACTTTACCTTGCAAATCCAGATGTAATTGAAGTCTGGGATTTTTTCCATAGCCTAGAAATCCATCTTGTTTCATCTTGTTTTAACATTCTGTATTTTGCTTGATATTACATAAAATCTGAAAGACACGGGTGTTGTTAAATTGTAAATCATAAAATATGTGAGGAAGTTTTAATGACAACAGAGGATGAAGACGACCTGTACATTGACCTATGGCAATTACTTGGAGTTGACAGAGCAGAAATATTCCCTTCTATTGTTAAAAGATATGAAGATACAGTTTGGGATGTTAGAAAATACAGATTTATGTATCACTTAGGATACTGAAGCGATGAAATCTAATAAAGAAGCATCTTTGATACTCCTTTTCAAAGCAAAAACACTTGAACACTTATATTTTAAATATAATTATTATTTTAAATTATTATTTATGGCGTGTGCTTTACATCTCTAATATCTTTATTTAAATTTAAGAAAAATTTTAACCTGGAAAGTACTTTACTTCAGATATCATTATTCCATTTAATGAGCTAGACTTCTGTTTGTTCCTGAAGAGATTAAAAAAATTTAAGTTTCTTTCTGTTGATAATATGAAATGATCTCACATGTAAATCCAGTCATAGATGTAACTTTTTAACTACATGAATAAGGAAATATTTTGCATACAGATGTGGAACCAAGTGATCCAACTGAAAAAAAAATAAATATTTGAGAACACTCTGAATTCACACATGAAAGTCTGTGCTTTAAGAGAATATTGAGTTTAAAAGCCAAACACTTAAAAGTTATGAAAAGTCCATTCTGCATTTGTGCGCTGCATACAGACTACAACCAAGTCATGTCTTACCTTCTTTTTACTAGAGATTGATTTCACTTAGCGACATAATATTCATTATGTTTCCTTATTTTTTAATGATTCTTAGAACTTCTTTCTTTGCCCCCACTGTTACTACAACTTCTTTCTCAAATTGAATTGAACAAAATATTGCAATATTATGCACATAGCCATCCTATTTAAAAATACCTTGTTTAAATGGTCTATGGCTGCATTAGCCTTTTTAGCTTTATGCTTAAACTGCAGCTTAAGCACAGTATAAATTACATCTGCTGACAAAGAAGTTCTTCCTACACTTTTTTCCCAACATCATCTCAGGTTTGCTGGCACAAATGTTTGTAGATCTGTGTTATGAATTTTGGTAACAAAGCAATCCTGGTAAAATAAAATAATTTGTTCTAAAGTCCACAACTGGCTTAGAGCATATGTTTCCCATAAAATCTACTGTTTGGTTCTGCTGATCTTTGTTTAGGCAGAAGAATGGATAAATATAGGCAGCCAGCTAATGTCAGAAAGGAATGCTGAATCATTTCCTTGAGAACAGCATTAGCTTGTGTTGACTTAAAGCTGATTTTATTTTTTGAGATATCTGAACCAATCTAATAGTTGGCTTCTGCTAGAAGAGATGGCTCCTGCTCCATTCTTTCCTGAGTTCTGCTGCTTGGCTGATTCTTTGATGAGCTTTTCATGTCACTATACCAGCTCAAAAACATTCTGAGGAGGCAGATTACCTTTGTGCCCACTTAACACATGACCATGCTGAGCAGATAAGCACAGCCCAGGTAGTGCAAAGAAAGAGGCAGAGCTAAGCAGATATGGACACAGGCTCCTTGAGAATTTTCTAGCATAATGGACGTTTGCATAAGTGCAGCCTTCACAGGAAACTTCACCGTTGCTGCTATGCTGCTGGTTAGCATACACAGCTATTCTTCATAATCCAGTCTTCAGAGGGCTTTCCAGAGCCATTACTTCTCAAAATAAAGCATGCTTATAATGGAAGATGTCCTAATCCTTCTCACAGGACGGCAATACAGTAACAGCACAAGCCAGAACAGCAGACTCTGAAGTGCTAAAAGTACATTTGTATGGATATGACATTTAACTCAATAAAAAATCTCAAACCGTTTATTTCAGGAAATAAAAAATGTATCATTTTCCTGCTTTCAGCTTACTGATGCTATGTGTTAGTGGGACCTGCCCTTTCAGTGATTTACTTCCTTCTACAGTTTTCTGAGTAATGGTTTTTATGGCACTATCAAGTGCCTAACAACAGGTTATTAATAATGTAGACCCAAGAACTCATTCCTGAGTGACAGGAGTGGAAATACAAATAAGCATTTCCCATCCTAAAAATAGGTTGGAGTTCAGCTAACTGGACAACTTTCAACAGAAGAATCTTCTGTGGGAATCCATAAAACCTGAAATATTTCCCCACAAAAACATTCCTGTTTTTAAACTGGTCTTCCCAAATCTTCCTGGTGTTTCAGCTCTTTGCTGATCTGTCCATGTGTTCAGCTCATTAAGCAGCCTACCAAGCCATCCTAAATATGGGTAATCAATGGTATTTGCATTCAGAAGACATTTTGGAGGGTGGTACTTCATCATAAAACATTTCAAACTACTGAAATCTGCCATGAGAAAGAGTTTCTTCTCTAAGTCTCAATTTTGAGATGTCTCAGTTGGCTAATCATATGTGCTATGTCTACTTTAATCAAAACAGAAGACATGACAATACTACTCAGCAATTTTAGTTCTCTTTTCAGTAAAATACCTACAGCTACCCCTGTTAGTATCATTTTCTTATATAACACTTGGGGGTTTTGTTGGTTGTTTTTTTTGATGAGTTGAGGTTTTTTTTTCATGATGCACAGTTTTAAAATAATACTTTTCTTGACTAAAATTGAAAATTACTGTTGGACAGATCTTTTTACAATATCAGTCTCCCTCATCTTTTGATTAGACAGGTGTTAGCTGCATTAAAGAACATTTATTTCTTACTCAAATGCACAGGAACTTCACTGGGGAAAATATATTTGCACATGAATAGAAAATATCAGTCATTTCTGTATTTTCTCTTTAACAAATTCAGTCTACCTGCTAGTGTCATGCTAATATAATACAAATAATATTTATTAGATATTCTAAATCAGGGAAACACCATCTGTCTTGTTAGATACAGCTTTCTATGAAAGAATATACAATGAATAATTTGTGGAGATTTTATTCTTCATGAGTTAAGTAAATAAGGACCACTGTGTTTTCTTTTCACAATTTATAATGAGAACAAAAAGCCCAAACTGTTGAAAAAAGACGTTTATGGTTTTAGATATACTACTTCAGCAATTTCTAGGGAGTATAAGTGTGAATAAATACAATAATTTTAGTTCGTAGTGTTTACTGTGGCATAATAACACTGACATTGAATGAATTTGGTAGGGGAGACAAAGGAAATAAATTGCTGAAAATGCAATTAGAAATGTGAGATAGTGTTTAGAATAAGAAGCAAAAAACCTCAGTATGATGATTAACATAGTGATTTTGTTTGTGATACCTTTTAACTTTAGATCATAGCATACTTGCAATTATACCGTATTTATAAGATTCATTTTTTTTTCTAAGATCTAGTGCCTTTGACTCATCATGCATCAAACTTCATTACATCCATACACAGCTGATGTAGGCCTTCTTCTGCACAATAAGCATGCACCCTTAATACACATTTCATTGATCTGATACTGAAAGAGCCAGCCAATTTAAAAGCTCATCAACCCTTTAATTTTCAATTTAAATATTTCCTTATTGGCACAAATATCAATTCAGTATAAGATGTAACTTAGGAAGTTATTTTTGGATTGCGTTTATCAAGTCATGATCTTCCACTTTTCTTTCTTCACCTACTAAAACTGAAAAATATAATTTATTTGTTTGCAGAAGAAATTAAATAATGTATTGGATTTGATATTGATCCATTTTCTATACAGGCAAGAAGATTTTAAAAATTATTTCCATTAAAATTCTACTTTTATTTCAAAAGCTCTGTAAGTTTTAGGCTTCTCAATTCATAAATATATAAAATTGTCTTTGTGCATCTGTGTGTGTTTCAGCTGGGTGAATCCAGAGGAAGGGGAAAAAATAGTACTTCTGAACAGATAACGTCTCTTTGAGATACAGAAATACCTGTTAATTGCATTAACAAATAATGTTTCATGGGATGTGACAAGATAAAGACAATCACTTTAGAACAATAGTTTAACTGGGAAAAACAAAGCAGATTGAGGGAAATGCATTTTTACATTAAGTAGACTAGTCTGAGTAAGATTATTCAGAATTTTTTGGAAAAAAGAATTATTTTCCTCAAAACTATGTCGATATTTTTTGTGAAATTTATTAATTTTCTTCAATTTTTCATCAGGATGGGTTTTTTTGGTGCATAAATTTGACCAATAATAACAAGCATAGAAGATCCTACAGCACAGAGGTTTGTCCTGGAATTTATTTTTTCATTCCAGGGAAAATTTAAATATATGATGAAATCTCAGAAGCTGTTATAGAATCATGCTTGCAGAGATTTATTTTTTAATATTTACCACTGAATATTTCTAACTGGCAGATCTCACTATGAAATTGAACAGAAGAGACATTGTGACATTATAGAAGAACTGTCCAGAGCTGTTGCAGAAGAAGGGATACCATCTTCCATTCAGTCTTTATAACCACTTTTGTACTTAAAAATGAGACAAGAGATGGTCCAGAAGGCCTTGGGAGTTAATAATTCCAGGAAACAGGGGTAATAGTGGGCTGAAGAAATGAACTAGCTCAGTTCAGGCTGAAAGATGGGCTGTGCTCATACATAAACTTACATGATGAGCTAGGTCTGCTTTTATCAGCTTCTAGTTCTATATAAAGACTATTTACTAAGAAAAAGCAGGCTGAGGTTTAGTAATATAAATTAGAAATCTTTTGGTCAAAGCACCACAAACACACAGGATTTAAACACAGGGATACAAAACTAGTATAGGTTAAACCAGTATAGGTCAATTTTTTTTGCAGTGCTTTGAATAGTAAAAGAAATTATTTGCAGTAGTTTTAGAATTAAATAAAAAATTGCCAGGGCTTCAGGATCTATTCATTTAAAGCAAATCAGAAGTTTTAGTGCATGACAGAAGAACAGTTTTATACTTTTTTTTTTTTATGATAATTTGACAAAGGTTTTGCTCTGGAGCCCTGCAGTTTCAGTACATACTTAATAATAGGAATATCTCTCATTACTTACACAGGTAGGGTTTAATGAGAAAGAATAATGATAACGCAGTGAAATATGTAAATATATACAACATGAAATGTATCTTCCAATCCTTGCATTGAAAAAATTCTCACTGAAAGGAACTTCTGTATGACAAGGAGCTCAGCATGAGCTAGCAGTGCACACTTGCAGCCCAGGAAGCCAAAGGTACTCTGGGCTGTATCAGAAGTGTGACCAGCAGGTGGAAGGAGGTGATCCTGCCCCTCTACTCTACTCTCATGAGACCCCACATGGAGTACTATGTTCAACTCTGTGACCCCCAACATAAGAAGGACATGGACTTGTTGAAGCGAGTCCAGAGAAGGGCCACAGAGGTGATCAGAGGGCTGAAACACCTCTCCTATGAAGGCAGGCTGAGAGAGTTGGGCCTGTTCAGCCTGGAGAAGGGAAGGCTCCAAGGAGCAGCCTTAATATCTGAAGGGGTCTACAAGAAAGCTGGAGAGGCACATTTTACAAGGGCATGTAGTGACACGGGCAAATAGCTTTAATCTAGAAGAGGTAAATTTATGTTAGATATTAGGAAGAAATTTTTTACTGTGAGGGTGGTGAGGCACCCAGCACAGGTTGCCCAGAGAAGTTGTGGCTGCCCCATCCTTGGAAAAATTCAAGGCCAGGCTGGATGGGGCTTTGAGCAGCCTGGTCTAGTGGAAAGTGTCCTTGCCCATGTCAGGGGCATTGGAAGTAGATAATCTTTAAGTTTCCTTACAACCCAAACCATTTCATGATTCTATTCTAAATAAAATGTATATCTAGCCAACAGCTTAAATTCTGTCAGCTGATGTTACAACCTTAGTGATAGGGATGGGCTTTTTGCTTGATCGTGCTGACAGGTTAAGTAGTTTCCATATAGAGGATGAGATTGTTAAAGGCTCCTCCAACTACCGATAAGTGAACATTTGATGCTTCAAATATGCTTTATTTTCTTCTTGAATTATACGAGGATTTATAATAAGATAATAAATGGCTGTGTTTGACATTTAGAAAAATACATTGAGCAATCAGTGACTGAAAGCAAGATTATACTGAAGATGGTCAATATGTCTTGTGTTGCAACACTGAAAACACTGTAAAAATTCTCCCTCCCCTGCTGAGTTTTTCCTGTCATCTGGTAAAAAGCAGAGCAGAGTGGCAACATATAGCTCTCCCTTCTGACCTTACTCTGCAATAAGAACAGTTCAACTGGGATGATAATGATAGCACAGGTACAGAACAGGAAAACAGTGAAAAATCACAAAACAAAGGTAGCAAATGTCAAACTGACAAGATGTTTATGTATCACAAAGCCCACAGAGGAAAAATGTCTTGTTTTACTAAATCTGCCTCTTCCACTACGACATATATCTTTAAAGAGCATTGACTGTTGCTGCACACTAGACTAGCAAAGGAACTCAACTGTAACGGTACGATGTATCTGAAATTGCTCATTGCAAATGAAAATTACTTCTGTCAGAAAGAGTGATAGGTGTGCCATTAAGCAATCTAATAAAATCTATGCCTTTCCTTCACCAGCCATGGTTTTCGGAGAAGCAGCTTCATAGAAGGCAAGCACAATCCTGTCTCTCATATTCAACTCAGAAATCAATTATAGCTACTCATTATGCAAAACATGTTGTATTTGAACATACTCTGTCAGAAACAAGTAAGTGATATTATTTGATATCCAAAATTAAATGCAAGAGAAAAAAGTGCAGTTGAAGTAGCACTGTTCTATAAAGGTCATACAATGCAATTTGACCCTGACTGTCAGGCACCATCAACTTAGTTTCAGATTTTCAAAATTCACAGTAACACAAATAACTATATAGTTGATAACATCAGAGATAGCATTTCCTGTTCTGGATTTTGTTGGAAAACTAACTTTACAGCAGGTATCTGTGTGTTCAGGGAAACATTTTGTTACATTATGTCATCACTAATGTTCTTGATCTGATTATCTTTCAAATGTGAGCATGATCTCATGGAAATCTGAGCAATAACAGTATTTTATGGAAATCAGCTCAATAACAGTATAAGCCATATCTGAAAATTGCAACGAATATTTTTTTCAATCTAAGACCCACCAAAACCTGATGTGTAATCAAATATGCAATCCCCCTGGAAACCTTTAATTCATATTGCAAGATGATAAGTTACTACCAGCCAATACCATGAGATTTCCTCTAATTACAATCTCCTTTCTGAAGTAGAGAAGAGGTCCCAACCTGCTATGTACTCCAGTTATCTGGAAAGTTATTGTATGCCCTTCACTCCTAGTGATTTCAGTAAAAAAAAAAAAAAAAAAAAAAAAAAACGAAAAAAAAAGAAAGAATTTAGGTGGCATTTTTACAATGGTTGTAGTCAAGCATAACTGTTTTTCCAGACACTCTTTACAGTCATTGGAAGCATTGTGGTGTTTGTGGGCTTTTTGAGAGCGAGTGATGCTGAGAAACCTTAATTCGGGTGCTCCTAGAAGAACCTCTTTTTCCCTCTCTATTGGCCAGAGAAAAGCCTAAAGACATTAGCATTTACAGTTCAAAAGTACTTCACAGAAAATGCCTATCATTTCAAATTAGCAAATCTGATACTAATTTTCTTCAAGTTTGTTTATTTAGTTTGATGCCAATGGAAAACAAATACAAAACCAACAGCAAACATGATTTTGACTTAGCAAAGTTCTTAAACACCTCCATATCTTCACTTTAGCACAAAACCAAGAATTTAAGGTACAGTCTAGTAACTTAGCTGACAATTCTGTCAAGAAAAGCCTTATTCAGAACAGTCTAGCTTTTAATCATCGTAAGCTAATAATCATATGTGCTTTTAGATTATTAATGAATTAATTTAAGATTAAAAGGCTGTAATATTCAGGGAGAAAAGGCTGGAGACTTCCTAGAGATGGTGGTTGCTGCTCTGACTCCAACAGAAGAAAGAAAGGTTGCCCTGTTGGGAGTCAGCAGAGAAAAAAAGTACAATGGAAACTTGCATGTCAAGGTCCCACATTTTGTTCTGGAAAATGCCAAGCAATAAAAAGCATGTGCTGTCCTTCACATTTAAAGTATAGCAGACTTGTTGAATGTTCAGCGCACCTACTTGGAGCAATAGACAATGTCCAGGCACCAGACAAGAATATCAGGCGCCTTGAATCATTCCCAATGCACAGTATGAACAAATGTCAGTCACCTTTGATGTCTTAATCCTAAAAATTCTGGAATGAAAACAGCACACAGAAAATAATAATTATATACTACTGTTACAGGAGCATCACATGCAGCCTGGAAGGCCAAACGCAATGCACTGTAGACATAGTCCAACTCTTGCCCCCAGGATAACCAGTTGCCCAATGCTCAGTCTCACACCCTAATACTCTTTTATTCACTAGTAATTATATGGTCAAGGGGTCTTCATACAAATTACACACTGTCATAAATCTTCAAAATTCTCTTGCTCTTGAAACAATGAAAATCTTAGTTTAATTTTCTGGTAGTAAAGGAATTGTGTGATGACCTATACAGATAAACACAGATTAAGAGATGACTTGAGAAGTGCTCATATCTACAGTTAATTTCCATCTACACTGAATAGGGTATATATAATTACTATATTACTAAAACCTTTGCTTTCTCCTATCTCCTATCTATCTAATACTTCTACTTTCAGTGCAACCTATATTGAAGCAATATCCTTTGTCAGTATTTTATTATTGATTTTTTTATGCCACGCAAAGCAAAGGATCCAGCAAAATACTTCTATCTGAAGGTCATTAGAAGAGGACAGGCCAAGGAATAGAATTGTCATTTGCTACTGAAGAGGTCAAGAAAAACTCTGGTTTTCCTAAGGTTGTTTTTTGTTCTGTTTTCTTCCCATCTATTATACAGGCTGAGTCTGTTATTCCAGGAGTTATTGGAGCACATGATAAACAGTTGTCTGATGTGTTGTCCTTTACTGCCTCAGGTGCTACTTTAACAGGTTGTTTTCCAGTTGCAAGTAAAAATACAGTTTAAGATTTAGCAGAGTGACTACAGCTTCTTGTTACTAAGAAGATATTTCAAATGTTTTAAGTTTTAAAGTTTCAAATACTTCATTTTATAACCTTATTGAAGAGACAATCCAGAGCTACATTAACCAACAGAGAGTGTATGAAATACCCTTTTCTATTGCAGTGTTCTAAGATACTGAATCTAGCCTGGGGTAAACAAATAGACGATGTTTAGGTGCTTGTTTCAACTGGTCTTTGAGATAATGTCCCTCAAAATTTATTCTTTTACAGGATTAAAAGTTAGAAAAAAACCTATCAATTCAATTCAGGGAATAGAATTATAAATAGAATGGAATTATATTACCTCTGCTGTAGAAACTTTTTTTTTATGAGAGGTTGAGTAGCAGAGTGAGAGCAGTTTAGAAGATGTTTATAAGCGGCAGAAACATCCAGAAAGGTGACAAAAGATATAAAAGGAACATGACTGTTGTCAACATTAACAGGTTTCAAACATGCAGAAACTATCTTAAAACAGATTTTATGGAGATGAATCAAAGGCAAGTGGGACTACAGGCTACAGATAGATGCTTCAGATATGGACAAGCCTGCCTACTGTATGAAAATAGGTGGATTATCAAAGAAAAGTAACTCCCATTAGACACCGTCATAGAGATGGTTCATGGACAGCCAGATTCTGCTCTTTTAGAACAATATTTTTTGAAACTAGAAAGTTTGTAACACTATTATCAATCCTCTGTCTCAGCATTTCTAAAATAAAGCTATTTATGTCATAGAATCATCAAATGGTTCAGAGTGAAAACAACCTTAGAGATTATTTCCAATGCCCTTGACATGCGCAGGGACACTTTCCACTAGACCAGGTTGCTCAAAGCCCCATCCAACCTGACCTTGAACTTTTTTCAGGGATGGAGCAGCCGCAGCTTCTCTGGGCAACCTGTGCTGGGTCGAAGGAGGTGATCCTGCCCCTCTACTCTGCTCTTGTGAGACCTCACTTGGAATATTGTGTACAGTTCTGGTGTCCTCAACATAAAGAGGACATGAAACTGTTAGAACAAGTCCAGAGGAGGGCCACGAGGATGATCAGGGGACCAAAGCATCTCCCGTATGAAGATAGGCTGAGAAAGTTGGGTCTGCTCAGCCTGGAGAAGAGAAGGCTGCATGGAGACCTTATAGCAGCCTTCTGGTATCTGAAGGGGGCCTTATAGGGTGCTGGGGAGGGACTCTTCATTAGGAACACTCAGGACTTATTTAGGAATAACAAACATATTATTCCACTTCTTAATATTAACCCATCATTTAGAGAGAGTAATCGAAAACATGAAAAAGAAAAATTGCAAATAATTCCATGCCTGGTAAGGATGTTCCACAATTTATGCCACAGTATTCTTAACTTAGAATCACATTAATGTTCAGAGAAGGATTGTAAAATGTACACCATTTAGAGCCAAGACATTCTAAATTTCCTCTTGTGTCTGGTTGTGATAGGGGTGAATAAGAGCTATACTGCATAAACTGTCTTAATTGCCTCAGGATCTTTCAAAATAGAATTACAAAATTGGCATTATCTTCCTAACTACCCATTTCCTGAACACAGCCATGTTGGAAGAGGTTGCAGTGATGCTGGCTAGGAGGTTTACTACATATGCTTACAGGATAAGCAAGCAAGAAATTAACTTCCCTGGAACTGTCCACTATGACCCAAATATATGTTATTGATGGGTGATAAGGAATAAACCTGGACTGCTTTTCAGCATGCAGATCCAAGGTGCATAATCATGGCCATGTGGAAAGTGGTGGTGAGCAGCAGAGGGTGAGCTGAGCAAGATAATTTCTGAACTGAGCCAAACAGACACTGAAGCAGACATCAGAATTCATCTTTCCCTTCATTACCTTTTATTTTATAATAAAGCAGACAAAAAGACTGTTACATGCTTAATTGTAGTTAATACATTGTACTGCATAACACATTATTTTGAGTATACAGAATTTTTTCATACAGCCAGTGGAGCACTTGTACTATTTTTAGCACATCCTTTGTTCTTCATTTTAGACTAAACCCTGACTTACACCTTTAAGGATTGTTATAAGTGAACCGCGTCTGTATTAGAAACATAGAATCATAGAGTAGTTATGTTGCAGGCGCGGTGCAGGGAAGCAAGAGACAACCCAATATGAGTGATAATTCAGCTCCGATTTTATTGCCAGACAGTGCTGCTTATATACCCT
>WYDI02004289.1:11690-28287 GCA_009867235.2 Psittacus erithacus | reverse complement strand
ATAAAATAAAATAAAATAAAATAAAATAAAATAAAATAAAATAAAATAAAATAAAATAAAATAAATTTATTGAACAAAAATCTGTTCAGGCAAATGTTTATCTTTCTAAAGATACCTCATCAATGTAAGCAGCACTAGCACAATGGGACAGTAAAGCATTTCCCTTCATCGAGCTGCCCTCCATCCTCCTTAAGTGGTACTTAACCTCTCCCTCTCAAGAGGCCCCCAAGAAAGCACTGCCATAACAACTCAGAAAAAACCAACTGTTTCTTCTCCTTCATACAATCAAGGTTCATCAAATGGATGCAAGTGCAGGACTTACCAGTAATCAGCTATTTCTCCACAGAAGTTACTAAATCATGCGCTTTGTCAGCCTTTAGAAGCACTGTGTCAGTATTATCTCAAGCTGTCCCTTTTCCCTTTTTGCTGTTAACTAGTGACAGTAGCTGAAAGACAAACCAGAGGTTGAAGTTTCACAACAGATGAGAGGAATGTGGCTGCAAACCTGGCTTACCAGCCAGAGCACACATCAGTTATGCAAGGCTGCATATGGATTTTGACCAAATGTAACAAACAGCCCCTTTCTCCTCTCTTTTCCATTCCGATCAATGAGACTGGACCCAGGAACTATCTCCTGTCTTTAATCAGATCGCTCTGGAACATGATTTTCCCTGCATATTTTCTGCAAAAACCCCACAACTTTATGCAAGCATTGTGTTCGGAAATTAATTATGGCATTACACAACCAATCTTGGTTTTGCAAGGGTAGTAGCATCTTTTTAGCCTCTTTTCTGAAGAACTCCGCTTTCACCTAGCTCTCCTGTCACCTGCATGGCTCAGACTCCCATTCACACCAGAAAGATTCCCAGCTTGGAGAAGAGATATTACCAAACCCTTCACAGCATCCAGTGCAGTCACAAGTTCAGCTCAGAGAAAATGAGGTACACCAATGAAAGGAAACAACTGAACAGTGTGAGGAATAAGAGGTCAAACCAGAGTGGCTACCATGCTTGACTCCTCGTTGAACCCATGTTCATCAGTCCTACCATTTTAATGGAACAAAGTCTTATTACACTAAAATCTACTGAGAAGCAAAAGAACAAATTGAACTCATTCATGATCATTGCAATGATCCAATTTTTATGTATAAATTAACACCACGAAATCTTACAGGTTGCATAAGAAGCGATACTTTCCAAACACCTTCTTAGCTAAGGAAAAATAACTATTAGTGATGAATCCAGCCCCATGTCATTATGCATTGCTTGTCATTATCTCTATTTGCCTCTACTCCCTCTCTTCAAAACACAAGCTAGCCCTTTTTATGTTTTTCCCTCAGCTGCTTTTTATAGCAGCCAAGGCAGAAACACGACATTAGAGGAGTTACACTGGCCCCTTTCAATGCCCACTGCACAAACCATGGAACAAACTGAGCATTTTCACCCCCGATCTCCATTAGCTGGTAAAACTGCATTAAGGAGCATGGAGACATCTGAGTCAAGCTCATCCTCTGTTTTCCTACCTTCACCAGTACTCTCTGATTGTGTAATCTTATTTCCCACTCCAGGAAGCTGCATTGCAGCAATAGCTGTGGAGCAAAAAACAAGGTTTGCTTTATGCTGGAGCTGGGATGAGAGAACACTAAGGTGGATGGCAGTATGGTCCACAGAGAGAAAACCCACCCCTCATGCGTGGCCCAGGGTCCACCACTGTCGGTGCACTCAGCAGCATGCTCTGCCTGAAATGATGGAATGGGAGAGGACTCAGAAGCCTCCAGCCTGGCTGCAGCATGGTGTGCCAGGATCACGCTTTAGGCCACTGCCAGCCAGTGTCTTACATCTGAAATCTGTTCTGTCACGCCAGAACAGTTTGGTCTGGTTTCTAAACAGCTTTTTAACCTGTCATCTTCTCCAATTCCCACCGAGGCAATCATTTATATCCTCAGATTTATATAGTGAGCTGTAACAAATGCCTCAATACAAACTTGCTTCCTCTGTCCCACTCCCAATGTCCTGATTTTTTTTTTTTGGCATACATCGCAACACTGGTATCAAGCAAGCTCCTGCCAAAATATGTGTCATTTGTGCCAGATGTGGAAAGGAAGGTGACAGAGAAGAACAAGATGGCTGATACCCATTATTTGGCATCTAACATGAAGAAAGTCTGACAGACAGATTTGGAAGAAACATACTAAAACAAAAAATATGACCACTAATAAGTTACACCAAGCTTATTAAGCTTATTTAAAATACTTAATGTTTTATTCTTTATATTATTTATTCACATTTTTGCATTATTGCCAGACCAATTTAAAACATACAAGTTGATTTCAGTTGTATTTAATATCCAGGGATGCTGCCAAGAACCTCCGCACACACTATCCTTCGCTAAAAGAGGAAGCCAAAACTGGCATGCTGTTGTGATGCTCAAAGTGCTTAATCGAGATTAAGCCTGATGCAATACAAATACAAATGAGGGATATTATTCTTTCCTTTCTCTGCAAATTGCTTTCCCCTCTCTTCCTCTGTTTTCCTCAGCAGCTTCTGCAAACCCATATTCTTGCATTACTTCATTCAGAAAGGAAAAGTGCTGGAAGGGCAAGAGATGATATCTTTTCTTCTGAAAAAAAATCTGCAGGGTTGTTCATTTGCTGGGTAGGAAGGAGGAAGAGGAAGGGATGATTTAATACCAAGATTACAGTAACAAGAAAGCTGGTGTGAATCATCCACTAGGGCACAGAATTCAAGGAAGAGCTTTCTGCCTTGTGCGTTGTCTGGTACAAGGCTTGTATAGATGGAAGCTGGATACTTTCAAATTGAGCCAAACATCGAAAATAGGACATCATGAAAACACCATCTCTAATTTATGTCTTTTCCCAACACCCACTGCTGTGTTGGGAAAACAGTGCTGTGTAGGAAACCAGTGATGAAACCAAGGCTACAAGGGGAGAAAAAACCCAACAACAGAAGCACTCAACCTCACCCTCAACAAACAATTTGAAAGAAAACCTTGTGCTAGAAATCCACACTCTTTTATAATACTCTTCCACTACCATAAACATATCACAGTGCTTTCTAGCCACCCAGTCAACACACTAGTAACACATGTACTCCAGGCTAAGATGCCCACTAACATCACTGGCCAGGACAGCTAGCTCCCCTCCTCACTTTTTCTTTCAGTTTACCCTGTCCATCCTTCCAGCTTCTCTTTCCACATGAACAGGTCAGCATATGTCCTGCTGTACCTCCTACAGACCTATAATGGTCTTCTAGTTAAAAGCATTTATTTTAGAGCTGACAGGTCCTTAAAACAGATCCAAGAAAGTGAAAACACAAGGGCCAGAAAGCTAAGTGGGAAGACCAGTAGAGAGTATGTCATGCTGATGCTGCAGGCAGGCTAAAAGGCTTCAGGAAGAAAAATCCAGTGCTTGTGATATGAAGATAGAAGAGATGAAAGGAAACGTGAGAAAGACATTCTGATCCTGATGCCAGGATGCTCACAGACACAGCTGATACAGCTGTGAAAGTAGCACTGTCAGTGGGGAATGGAGAACAGACTTTGACAGGGAAACCTGAATCCAAATCTCTCAGCTGACGCAGCAAAAAGCATCATGGGGGTATCAGCACAAAATATTAATATGCTATAAGCCAAGGCTAGATTGGATCCTACTTGTGTGTTTTAGCAGGTGCCAGGTAAGGATTGCTCAGTGACTGCTCAGTCCCTTTGCTATTATCCAGCCAATTTTCTGCCCCACATCTAGCTAGGAAAGTATTAAATTAAAATCCACCAAACCCCCAAACCAAACAAAAAACAGGAAGTACTTGAGCTATGCCAGGTTTCAAACTCCAGGCATTTTGAGGACATTGCTAAAAAATTCCTACATAAAATATAACTATAAATGAGTACAACAGTTGCAAAGCAACGTATTTTCACCTGTGGAATTAAAACTGAAATTTGCCTGGGGGTGGCAAGGAAAATTCCTTCTGGATTAAGGAATATTTTTAAGTGTTCAAAATAAGGAAACCTGCAGACAGGTTCAGAAGTTGTTTTATCCTCTGTACAGCTAAGCCAGTACTTTGGCACTTCATCCTCTCACCCAAAATACACTTGAGATGTACTGGCTTTTTACATGAAATCTTTAGCGAGCTGCATTACTCTAAACTGCCCCCAGAAACACCATCAGAATTAATTTTCATTTTTAAACTACTGCGTTTCACAAGAGTCCCAAGAAGATAAACACTTCTAGAGAGCTTCACTTCCTGGCAATGCCAAGTTGTATTTCAGTGAAATCATAAAATCTAAATGGGAAACTCACCAAGTCTGAAAATTTATTGCCTTCCAAGTGTCTCATACCTTGCCACAGCAAGTTAGATAGTACTCTGCTTTTCAGCCAGAGATCAGAATAAGAGTTTGGTGCAATACAGTATAAAGATTCATCTACACAAATGCTTTTTTCCTGCATTAAAACTGAAAGAGATTCACTAAAATAATTACAGTAGACAATATAAAGGGAAATCACCCCTAAACTAAAGTTCACATTCCTGGCCCTTTTCTTCAAGCTGGCAGCACTCATGTACTAAAAGCAGGACTTCAGCTGCATGGTTCTCATCCTTTCTCACATCAACCAGTGCAGCTTTATCATTTCTTTTAAAAAGGAAGTTCATGTCTTGTGATCCTTGACACTGCAGGTTTCCAGCTTTCAGAAGTACAGCTTCAGAAGCAACTGCAATATCCCTTCCCAAAGGCAGATAGGGAGATCAGCTGCTGGCTGGTGCAGTAAAATAATTAAATGATTATTCAGCCTGAGCTAGAACATGAATTCTTTTCCTCAACAGAATTTACAGCTGTACAAGCTGCTATGCACAAGATGCAAAAATACTCCAAATCTACAAACTAGGATGGAAGAACACAAAATCCATGCTGCAAAAAGTGGAATTTCTTTTCAAAAGAAAGTCATACTCCCTGAAAATGTTCTCTCCACTGCAAACAGAAACACCTCCACTGGACAGCAGGAGACAATCTTCTTCTTCCATAGAAGCAAGAACTCCAATACATAACCAAAGTTCCTAGCCGACTCTTCTGCTGAATTTCTAGTATCTGGCTAAGAGATGGAAAATGAACAGTAAAATATTTTTCAAAAGAGAAGACAAACAATCTAATACAAGGATGAACTATAAACTCCTACTCCCACAGATAAGAGTCTGAAAGCCACAGAAACAGTTTACAACAATATTATCTGCTTTGTAGACTTTGCATGCTCTGGAAAACACCCAGAATACTGTTATTTTTGCACAAACACCATATGGCTAAGAAAATGACACTTTCTGCGTTTTTCTGGCCCATAGCCATCACTTCAGGAAACAGGACTGTGATCTTATAAAACAGATCACAAAATTCAGAAACAAAGGGGCACAGGGATGTTATGGCTTTCAAGCCACAGCTGGTAGAATTACCTACTTTTAAGTTCCTGACCCCTAAGGTCACCTATTCTGTTCATGAAGAAAAGGAATTTGAAAGCAGATCAGTCTGGAACAAGAATAGGGAGTTTTCAGCCTCCCAAAAGATACAACTGTTACATAAGACCTACAGCATATCCATCCTTCCATAGGTGACAGGCCCACACTGATAATTACCTGTGTGCTGTATTCGTGGTCTTTAAGCTGCAGTGCTCCTGATGTGTCATTTTTGCTGTACTTGCCTATACTTTCACAGCTTCAAGCTGCAGTGCTCCTGGTGCGTCATTACCTATACTTTCATAGCTTCCTACACCTCAGCACTCACTACTCTCCTGATGGAATCCAGCTCCTTTCTGTTACTCTTTCAAATGGGATAAGATACCTCACCATTTGATTCAGACTTACCATTATGCCTGAAAAATTCTTAAGAGACTATGAAGAGCTGTGTAAGAATAGTAGGCACTACTGGAAAAACCTCCTTGAACAAAAATGGCACATACAGATTGACATACAAGGAGTAATCAAATAGTCTTTGAAAGCAATAAAGAGGAGAAGTGTACTACATGAAATCTGAGAACTGTCCCATTAAGACATATTCCTTTCTTCTTCCTGCTTCTTCTGGCAAAGGCAAAGCCAAAAGCAAAAGAGATTCATTCGAGTTCAAAGAGTCACCATTTGATTAAAAGTTTCCAGTATACAGTCAATACAGTATATTTTAAGATACAACAGGGCTGTATATTAACGACAGGGATACAATACGAACGCAATACTTTTCATACAGTACACACATATATCACCACTAAACAGCCCTTTTTTTCCAAAACATTTCCACAAGCTCTTTCCATTTAGATAAGAAAGGAAAGGAATCTTAATTTGTACTTGAAACAGCCAGAATTCTTTTAAAGTGTTTCTGGAATGGACTCTCAATCCATGAAGTCATAAAACAAAGCTGGGAAGCCAAGAATCAAATCAAATTTGTCTTAGACCAGCTGTGACATCTTCCTAATACAGTGAACCCTTATGTTACAATGACTGAAGCTAAGCAGTAGTAGATGTGTATGTCATAAGGTAACTTGAACTGCTTTAATTCAGGCCCAGTGATCAGAGCACAAACCAGGAGGCATATTCTGCAGCTCCGAGGGCAGCACACGTGGCCAGCCTGAGATCTGTGCGGTTGTACCTCAACACACAGGCAGCTTTGCTGGACTGCTGATGAATCCAGCTGTGGGGTGTACAAGGCATTGTACAAACTGCTCCAAAACTCCACCGTTAAGCACCACACAAACCAAACAGGGCAAGGGTACATCTGGAGACCTCTAAGCTGCTGGCAGGTGAACTGGTTTGGATGTGTATACATACGGCCTATGCACATCCTAATTCCTCTCTGCTTCTGAGAAAATCCAGATCAGGACATTTTCCTTTTCCAATGACAACACAGCTGCCAGCAGTATACCTACTGATCTGCTTGGCATTTATTTGCACGCTGTATTTGCTTACTGCCTCCTGGGCATAAATATCCCATTTTAACCACTTATTTCAGTTTACTCTGTATCTGAATGCACAAGGCACCTCACTGCACAGCATGCTGCTAAGCCTGTTTTTCCTCACAAGCCTAAAAGGCTGAACTCTGGAGAGAGCAGTTCTATTACATTTTTTCCCCTGCATTTTGTAAGTGGTCAGCTTGTCTAATAACAATATACACTTACAGACTCAGGTCTCCATTATCTGAAGATGTCTGCATCACAGCCTTTTGTACTCCAAGTTGCCCAAGAAGTACAATGCAGTGTAATAGCAGAGCACTGGCTTACTGCAGACACAGAAGACCTGAACACTGACCCCAAGTCCAAAAGGCTATCCAGCAGGTTACTTGCAGTAACAGATTTCTTTTGCTGCATCTGTCTCAGTTGCCCCATCTGTACGTCCATCCAGTGATGTTTATCTCATTGTGAAGTGCTCTGAACACTGAGGATGAGAAACACTATGACATTCAGATATTATCCTTTGCATTTACTGTGCTTTAGTACTGTGAGTTGTGATCCAGTATTTGAATCACTGTAACTGCAGTTAGAGAAGACAAACTTAACCCAGACACAATTTGCTCAACACACTACTCAAGTACATAGAAAGACCAATAACAGTAAAAAAAAAACAAAAACAAACCAAAACAAAAAAAAAGACCCACAATGCAACATGAGCTGCAAAAACTATCCTTAATCCAGTTTATACTAAAATAATCAGACTATAAAAGATTCAATAGGTAATTTCCTTACTGCAGAGCTTCCAGAAGGTAAGGACCCTCCTAGTACCCTCCTTTCATACCAGTTGGCTTTCACCTTTTACTGAATTCCCTGCTTGAAGCTATACGCCCATGAGCCATGCCTCTGAACTGCAGGGCAAAATCCAATTTTTGTATGCCTGAACATTCATTACTGATTACAAAATTACCTGGAAAACAAGACTTCAGTTTCTTTGCATATCACTCCCTTCACCGCATTTTATAAACAGAGGAGAATCACAGAGGGAAAAGCCAAGCTAGGCAAAGGTAAAGCTCTAGGTAAACAGCCACACACTACTTCAAAGCAGGTAAGAGAAGTGAAGCCAGAGAGGACTCATGGCAAAGCCTGAGACAGGAGCCTGGGTTTTGCATCACAAGCTGGAGAGCCGGCAACTGAAGAGACTCCCAGCTGGAAGTGCAGCAGTAGGCCTCCATAAACACCATTACTCAGCTGGCTGCAACATATTAAGAAGGGGAGAGTTATCTGCAAAGCCAACAGGGTTTTCTCCACGGTATGCACGTATTTTCTGCCAGGTTTTGTTCCCTCTCGTTCCCTTCCTTTCCCTTTTCCCCGGCGCAGGTCTGTGACAGAGTCCACCTGCCCGCTGGACTCGATCCCTTCAGACACGGCGCGGCTGCAGAGCTGTGTACACAGCACTGCACATGCCTGCTCATGCGGCGGGACTCACGGGTGACAACGCCGCTGCTCAGGAAGGTCCCCGAATTCATGGGGAACCACTGCCCGGCGCCGTGCCTGGCACCAGCAGGGCCCGGAACCACGCTCGGGTCTGACAACCCAAGGACCACAGCGGATGTCAGCGCACCGGTTGCCCGCGGAACGCAGACAGCGCCGTGGATGCCCGCGGCTGAGCCGCCCTCCCAGCGACAGCCGAGAGGAGAGCGGCACGGCGGAGCCCCGGGGTGACAGGCACCGCAGCGCTGCCCTCGGGGGCACACAGCGAGGGAAGAGCACTGGAGAGGGGCCGGCGCGGGCAGCCCGCCCTCTCCCCCACCCCGCGGGGCCATGAGGAGAACCGCCCGCCGGGAAGAGGCTGCCAGGCCCCCGCCCCGAGCGGCCAACGTCCCGCGCGGTTCCGCCGCTCACCCGGAGATGCAGGGCTGCGTCTCCTCCAGCCGCCACGCACGGTGGCACCGGGCTGCGCCGGGCCAGGCCAGGCCGGACCGGACCAAACAGCCACCGCCGCAGCCCCCACGATCGCCGCCCACTGCCTGCGCGGCCCCGCCGCCGCTCTGCGGCCAACCCCGCGTTCCGCAGCCAATCCGCGCAGCCACGCGTAGCCCCGCTCCCCGCGCGGCCAATGGGGAGGCAGCGCGGGGAGGTGGTGGGCGGGGCCGCGCTGAGGGGAGGGATGTTGCTGCCCGTTACCCGTACCTTGCGGACGAACCGACTGACCTGCGTCGGTGCAACCGCGCGGTCCGACAGAGCAGAGGTGCCTGCCGGTCACATCTGGCAGGGGAAATGGGGGAGAGAACCCCAAATCCCGCACCGGGCTCCCACAACTAACGTCCTTCTGAAAGGGTTGCTGCCAGCCCTCCGCTTGGGCTGCTCTGCTCCGCTCCATCCGCCCCACAGACCGGAATGCACCGAGAGGAGTCCGTTTGCTAACCGTGATGGTGGTCCGGGTCTGCACTACTGCAGCTCACACAGACTGGCTGTCCTATCGTAATTCGTAATGTTTACCTGCAGCTGCTTGGGACATACTGAATTTAGCAAACACGGCAATAAGGAAAAGTCCTTTGGGCTTTCAACTCTGATTAGAAATTCAAATGAAACCTAGTCTTGCTGGCAAACTCCAAATTTAAAATCCAAGTCTTCACTTATATGCCTGACCTAGAAAAAACACCTTTTCCTTGCATCCTGTTCTGAAAGGATCCTGTTCTTTCAGAATCATCATTAGGCATAAAAAAACCCGGAGAGAACACAATCCCTCAAACAGAATTTTTATAGAGTGTAATTTGCCTTCACTACCCCATTACAAAAAATACCCGTCATCAAAGGAAGCAGGAGCTTAGAGAATGCACTCGCCTTGCTGAAGAAGCCAGGAATGCTCCTTCGCACCTCCTCTTCCCGACAGCCCGGGGACTGGCTCGGGCAAGTAATCGGTAAACACACACGTTTGTTTGTTTGTTTGTTATGTTACTTCATTCGGATGCTGGTATTGTTAAAGAAACTCCGCATGCCACCTGCTGGAAGAAACTTCGGAGGCAGCGCACTGTACCCACGCCTCTGACTGCACGCTGCTGGCGGGATTATTCAAGATGAAGCTTTACCCTGTTGATGCACCCACTTTCAGCACAGACACATAGCACGCACAAAGTGAAGGTCAGAAGTGAGACAATAGCAGAATGAAGTCCATAAGAAAATACAAGATTCTGGACTTATGTCCCACACCAAAGCACACGACAGCCAGGCAGCAGAAGCAACCGATTTCAAAATCCTGCTACTGGACTTGAATCTCCAAAGGCTTTTTGTGTCCTTCCATTACTTTTGTTTAGCTACGCACACCACACTGTGGTCACCTGCTCTGTCTGATGTAGCTCTCTAGGTAACAGTCAGCACATTAATCAATAATTTATACTTTGTCCTGTGGAAAACACTGCATAATCTTCTCTGTAGGGGAAAATGAAGAAGCGGCAAGATGCAGAAGAATCTGAAAAGAAACAGCTTCTTTCCAGCAGCTGTAGCAGATTTCATTCAAGACTAAAACCTGATTCGGCTGGGTAATGATGATTAGTTTCTCTTTGACAATGTCTTCAAATAAATGGGAACAAGTTTCAGAATGCAGGAAGAACTGAAGAATTATTACTCTCTAACTCTGTTCCTTCCCCATTTTGTATTTCTTGTTTGGACCTTAAAGTTTTCAGTCCCTAACATCTAGGATTAAACTACAGGTAAACTCTTCCTTGCCAACTGTATTTTTCAGCTTGCAAACACCACAACCACTTTCAGGAGATGAACTCATTTTAAAGACATGTTGCTAACCATTAATTTCAATTTACTTTCAGATTTAAACATCTTTACAAGTTTATGAGGCAGGCAGCTATCCTTGACACTTCACAACTAGCAGATACACAAGAATTTAGCATCCACTTTTCAGAAGCAGTCTTTAATTTTCTGTACCCAATACTCAGCACCAACAACTGCCTTTAAAATCAACAGCAGCATTTGGCCTCAACACTTCCAGCAATCTGACCACAGGGAATCGTGGTCACACAGCTGATATATATCAGCCTGCTAAAATGCCATATATACTGCCATGTGTGTTAAGAGTACAGTCTCATATAACCCCAGAGTGGACCCAAATACCAAGTGCCATCAAAATAGCTGGTCTGCTCTCTCTGTACTGGTGGCCTTGTATCACCAGTGCAAGTTCTGGTCCCAGGAGTCAGCTGGATGAGTTCTTGTTGATCCAATGGAGAAATACTCTTGCAATTAAATTTCCTTGGAGTAAAAAAAAAAAAAAATAAAATTCTGGCTCAGATTGCAAAATTGCTATAACCAACACTTACAGAAGGGGAAAATGTGCAATTAGAACGTAAAATAAGCACAGAAGACTGAAAGCAGGACTGCTTCTACAGCAGCTGCCTATTCTTTTATCAAAATGAAGCACAAGGCAAAATGATACCCTTCACCTGTAGCCCACATAAAGAAAAAACGTATTATATATGCTTCAGTATCATGGTTCAGATGAACAGACAAAGCACAGCTATGTTTCAGCTACATCACAATAACCCATGAACTCACTCTTAGGGCTATTCAAAGACAGGTAGCCAACACTCAAGACCACATAAAAGGCTGCTTCTGAAAACACATTCTGCAAGAAACACTAAAACAGCACAGATGTAATAAAACTGAGGACCTGCTTCCTCATTCTGTCCACAATAGTTTATTTCTCCATAAGCCTTATAACTTGCATCTTCATCTTTTGACAGCCAGTATCTCTACATAAAAGGGTATAAAAGGAAAAAAAAAAACATGATGATAAAGCTTACTTGTATGTATTATCTAAACATTTGGGCTCTTGAATTTCCCTTACTGCTTTCCAGTTCTCCAATTACTTCCCAAGAACTAACTCAGCAACTCCAGCAGTTTCTCCAGCAGTTTCCTGGAGTTTCCTTTGCTGCTCCCTGTCAATCACCACACTAGAGGACTGAACCTCTTTGCAACTCCTGGCTTTCCAGGAAAACTCCAAAGCTATTTTCTAGGATTTCCTTCAGTTTTGTAGGAATTCCCCTCTATCCTAAATTCCTCTGGGTCTCCATGAATTCCTTGTGCTGTTTTCTAGGACCACTCCCACCATTTCCAGGGAATCTCATTTTCTATCCATGGTTTCTCTCTATTTTTTATTTAATATGATTTGCTTGCCTAGCACCAGGAGAAGTACAGTAATTTCCTTTGCTATTTTTTTCCCTGTTATGCTCTGTAAGGCCTCTAAGCAAGATGTGTGTCTGTACTTCAGAAACAGTGCAATGAATGTTCATAAAATCATATAATACTGCAAGGTCATTGGTAAAGTGCATTTACGCCTTTCCAAAATTGGCTCTAGTCATTTTTATTGTTGCAAAATAATCCATTTCATAATGTACTTTAATCACATTGTAGATCCCACTAGGGGCAGGCAAGTATTATATCAGATCCTTAACAAAAGATGCAAGTCCATTGGCTTATTGGTCTTTACATGAAAGACAGTAGAAATCTCAAACACACAAAACTATTTCTTCAAGTTTCAAGATTACATCCACCAGAATGAAAAAACGAAAGACACAAGACCCTCCAGAAATGCAACCACAGAGAAAAAGCCCTTAATTCTCTAGGGAAAACAAAAAATGACCCGAGCTTCTGGTGTATCTACAAGTTCATGAGAACAGTAGAGTCAAAGAACAGACAAACTCATGAGATTTATCTACTATAAAACTTTGAGATCAAATTTGTCATGACCTTCTAATGAATGAGAAGTCCCTAGCACACACACACACAGAGTTGCATCCTCTTCTTCCTTGAATGTTTCCTGAAAATCCAAACTGCTGGAGGCAGCCTCCTAAAGGTACCATTAAGGGCCAGGTAATTAAATACCACCTTTTTTAAGGTTACTTCCATGGTTACTTCATCCCCAATACACCGAAGTCTAGATGAGACATGCAGAACTCAGTATTCAACTGAAACTGTTACTCCAAAATGTGATACTGTTAACAGAACGGAACAGGGTGTTCAACAAACTAAAATGTTTTGACTCAAAGTGTTGTACAGCAGATGGTGCTAAAACTATGGTCTATGAATAGCCACCCACACGTAGAACACAGAGATAATACCCATCATGTATCCCATCAAGTGACTATCTTAAACAACTTTTCCACTGCAAAATGACACACAGAAGATCATTTCTGTGAAGAGAAGTTCACATCAAAGCAGCCCTTCAAGTTTCACATCAACAAAGATTAAAAAGAAATGTAATCATCTTGCAATGCTCACGCCAATGTCATATAAAAAGTTCAAGTTCTTCCCTTGAACAGTATCTACAGCTATGTCATTCATGTTCCTCTTAAGAGGTAAAACAACAGGGATGCTTGCCATCTTCACCATACATGTGGGGATTGAGAAAGGACGTGCTATTTCACCATACACCAGTGACAAAAGTGAAAATCAGTTGTTTCAAACAAGATTCCTCCTGGAAGATCACATGTCCATCCATTACCACACTTTCCAAGCAAACTGTAACACTCTTCCCCTTTGTCAGAAATAAATGCATTGCAAGAGTTCAGCATGTTCCCCTCCACCTCCTCTGTTCCTCCCTCCCCAAGACAATCCATGTGGCTAACCAGCCAGACTATGCCAACTACATCCAGAAACACTCTGAAGTGCAGAATGACTTAATTTAGCAGAGGTGAAAGTTTTCCAAATTAAATCCTCCCAACCTCAGCTTCACAGCAGAGTAAAACATTAATCAATTTTAGATAAAGCATCCACCTTCTCTTCCTCCTCCTACACAGAAATAAAGGGCTTGCAGAAATGGGCAATACTGATTCCCTTTTTTTCCCTACTAGCTATGAGGTGACCAAAAAGACCTATATGAACAGGCCAGCAGAATTCCTAAGGGCTTTTTCAATGAAACAAACTCTTTCCCAGTAGCTCACAAGTCCAAGATCATCTCACCTGATGCTGAACCACCTGACTTCTCCGTATGTTCGCGGTAGCCCTGGTCTTGTACCTGTTTTTTCAGCTGTTAAGTTTTTCAGATTTAGATAACATCACCACAGGCACATACTATCTTTTAATCCATGTTTTATTTGGAAAAAAATCCTTCTTGATTATGTCAACACAGAAAATGGCACTAACTTGATTTGCAATCATAATCTGTATGCTCAATTCCCCACTTGGATATCTTCATAAACAATGAACTGCTGAGGGTGTAAATTCACATAATGAGTTCCGAAAACAACTATCATGTATGCCATATTTAAAGTATGATTAAAGCCAAAATTGAGAAGGTTGTATCCAAGAATTGTTTCCTACTTTTGGCTATTCCTTATCATCAGTGAAAAGGGTCATATCCAAATTTGTGATTTGGCCTCAGTCACTGAAATCTCAAAGCTGTTTCCCCTCAACAGAAAGATTAGCTGTTTTTTTAGGTGGAAATTCTACTTCAACTTGCTTTCCAAGCAGCCACAATGCTTACTCAGCTATAGATACAAGTATGAAAATATTTTTCAGACATTAATTTAAGTCAACTCTGGTAAAATGGCTGAATTCCATATTTAAAAGATCTACAGTATTCCTCTACTTAGATGAGTTTCTATGGACAATTCCAAAGAACTTCAGAAGTCCTGCGCAAGTAAAAATCTTCCCTAACTGCACACACTATTTTGCATCAGTTCAAATTAGTTTCTTGCTACAGCCTTCAAAAAATTACTACTTAAATAAGCATCTACATTCAAAACCAGTTGTTTTCAGTTAACCTACCCAAGTCAGTAACATTACAAACAGACAAAAGTACAACAGTTTGGGATTCTCTGGGTTAAAATACAGTTTTGTACCTTTGAAGTTCAAATGAGGGTTCTGAGAGAGAAATTCCGTCTACCTAGGCAGTTACTTGCTACGATAAAATAATTTTTACTTTGACTATAATCAACAGGAAAAGGCCATCATCACCTAATAACCTTTCATCTCACCAGAGAACATGAAGAAAGTATGTCTTCATAAATATAAGCAGTTTATGAAATAATTCACCTAAACCAACTGAACTAAACCAAATGTAAAACAGATTTTCAAGAAGTCAACCAGATGCTTCTAATGCAATGTGTGCATTAGAAATCACAAGTCACAAGCTGGAACAGCTTTATCACCGATACTCGCCTAATGTTAAAGAATCCGGAAGCTGGCACAAGAGCTTCCCTGACAGTGTACATGTGGCAAGTGATACAAACATAACAGTACACACAAGATTTATTAGAAGCACATGCAGATCTTGTTTTTATTAATAACATAGGAGAGATGTGACCAATATGTTGTACTTTAATCCAGAAGCTAAGATACTGAAGGCCCCATTCGTATGGGCAAGACATCCCTGGTCACCTCCTTCTCCCCAGCCTCACACATACACACTGAGGGTAGAATTCCAAACATTTAAAGAGCAGTAGCGTATCACTTCACAAGGCACCTTCCCACCCTTATCCTGGGTGGGAACAGCTTAAAGTTCCAGCAGGACAATATACCTCCAAGACCTCTGTGGAGTATTTTTAGAGGCTCAAAATTCAGAGAGTAGCCCTGAACTAGAATGTTTTAGATACGACAAACTGAAAATTAAGGACTAAGCTTCATAAAATGATTGCTTAAAAGAAAGTACATGAAAGACGGGTCTTTGACCAGACCACTGTTTCACAGATGTCCATAAATACAAAATAATGTGGAACCTGGAAGAGACCAAGAGCAGTGTCCATGTTCAGAAAACTAAAAAGAAAAATGCATGACATCTGCCAATGAGCCACATGGAAAAGGTCAAGTGCCTCTTTGTGAGAATCTAAAACTTACATCATCAATTCCAAAGAGCAAGTCAATGTGTCACTGCCACTGTTCGTCAACCAGCATGTATTTTGAAGATCAACATCAGTCAAAAGAAATGTCAAAGAAACCATATCCTAAGTGCCAAACCCCAAACTTACTGAAATAAAGTAAATCTGTGTAACAACACTGAGAGCGCAGTCCCATCAGGAAAATGCTTTTCTTGAGATGAAAATCCTCTTTGAACAAAACATCACAAAAAGCCTTTATCCTCAAGTAAAGGTCTTCCATTTTCTCATGTCCCTGTCATGTTAGCTGTTCAGCAATGATCTTCCACAGCTCCTGCAGGAGTGGAAAAAATACATGCAGGTACTTTCTCAGGTCAGTACATTCAACATGCCCATTTGAAGACAAATTTTAAGACACACCTTCCATCTGTAGGTAATATCCATCTGGGGATGGACGCCAAGTCCATGTCTGTTATTCTAGAACAACCACCAAATTATCTTTGAGACAGAGCATCAGAATTGATTTCTTCACTCTTGTAGCAAGTTTTTTTAGAAGATTAGTATCAAATTAAATAATTTGGTTTAAAATAATTTCATTGTTCTGCATGACCTTCTGCAGTATTCTGACTGATTATCTTGCTCTTTTGCTTAGCCTGTGTTAACAAACGCTTTTGATAATGCTAGTAGAAATACAGCTGAAAAAATACTCAATTTAGTGAGGAATCACGGTCTCACAAATGCATGTCTTATGTTGGCTGCCCCGGGTCCCGGCCCGTCCCCGGCACCCACCCCGCCGTCCAAGACCAACCAGAACACACCGACCGACATAAACTGCGAAACA
>WYDI02004289.1:0-11680 GCA_009867235.2 Psittacus erithacus | reverse complement strand
CACGCTCTCCCAAATGCATTGTTTATGCGCCCCCCCCCCCCCCCCGCTTTCTCAATCTGTTGGACAATAAAGATGAAAAACAGACCACTTGAATAAATTAAGTAAAATAAATTACTATACACTTTGCTATAGCAGTCATTAATCAGACTATCACATACTCTTCACCATGACACCTTGAATTGTGGCAATATACTTCATGATAAATAAACTTAGGCATTTTAAATACGCATATATTTCAAAGACCAGTAGCCTTCTGCAAAAAGGCTAGGGAACAAGTTTACACATTTAGGTATAATCCAGGTTACACTTCTATACTTGTAAAACTTGCTTTTAAGTTTTGCATGCATGTTTTATGCCTGAAGGTATCAGCACTAAGTAAAATAAATCCGTCTCATGAAGTAACTGTGGCCCCCATAATCTTACTACGTAATATAAACTGCAGAAGATGGAGCAATAGTATATTGACTACAGGAACATCATTTCTTTAGATGTGCAATCCAGTAAAAGACTTGCAAATTCTTTAAACAGATCTGTTAGACTGTATTGTTCTAGAAATTAGAAAGCTTTAGCTACCCTGCCCATAACACTCCTAAGAGCAGACAACTGGAAAAAAAATAAAGAGAACCCTTTGTGCTTGGAAGGTAATTAGATAACTGCAAATATTGCATCTGTCATGCTTCTGAGTAACAGAAGCTGACAGCTCATCAACTTCACAGATATTAGAACATTAATTCCTGAACTCTGAACTGGAAAAGGAATTACTAAAACTATGAAATGAAAGCTCTTCTACAAGCAAAGAAATGAGAAGACATATTGGTCTCATTTTCTAGTCAGCGATGAAATTGTATTTTACGAAGTAATGGAGAATGTTTCTTAACCTGCGAGGAAATGACTGCAATCTAAGCCACCATGCTGCTGGTGATAGAAAAAAGGGTGTTATGTCAATTCACTGTAATTATGTAAGCACAAACTAATTTTAAAACAACAGAAAGCTAACTGGAAATAAGTTTATTCATCTGTTCTTACTTCATGTTAAGTAAATACCTGAAAACTAACTTGAGATGGTTAGCCCAACACATCACATTATTTTAACGAATATCACTTACCAACTGCTCCATTCGTTCATAAACAAGAAACTGGCAGAAATCAAGCTTAATGGGCTCCACAACATATTTAATTTTTTTATCTTGGAGGCTCTCCAAATCATTTAGAGTATTTCTAAAATGACTGTAGGCTTCACATGTAACATCCATATGTCTTAAAGTGAAGTTCAGCCTGGCAAGAGAATATTTGATTTAAGATGTCTCTCCTATACTGGCATCTAAAGTAGCGATGTAACTTCAACTAATGGGAAATGTGGGTCTTCTCTGTGTAATTAACTAACTTTGATAGCCAAAAAAAGTAACTCCCTTGCTATTCCTGAAAAGCAGGCAAGACTTACGTTAGCATCAATATGCGGTAACTCTTAGATGAATTTTTCCATTGATTTTAAGGCACTTTGCCACAAAAGAATCATTAGCTTGGCTTCCTGGACAAACACTGGGCAACAAATCTTATGAATAGATATTGCTTACTTATCTCCAGAGATTTAAGCAAGCCTTTTTACATGTTAGTTTATGAATAGATTGCAAGACATGACTACTTAAAAAACATTCAACAATTCCTTGAAAGAAAATATAAGAGAAATTGTTATAAAGGTACTCAAGCTGGGAAACATACACCCTAATATTCTAAGCCCCTTCATTCCACACTGTGACCTCAAAAATAGATAGATGTTGTCAGGCATTACAGAAACACCAGTAATGCCACCTGTTTATTCTTGTTTGCTCAGAGATTGTCACATGCAAGACAAAGGTAGGGCAACAAAAGCTGAACTCTTGTGGAAGTCAAATTCTGAACTGCTAAAAATTAAGCATGTATAAAAACAAACACCTGTCCTGAGCATATACTGCTGCCTGTAGTCAACTAATATAGTGACAATCAGGAATTGACCTTCAATCAAATCAGATGTTTCTTCCGAATAAAGAAAACACATAAAGTTTTCAGTGCTTTTTATTTTAAGTTCTTTATGATACCTACCTCTTTTCTAAAGCTAGGTAAACTGTGCAAGAATTTCTCAAGTTGTGTGTGATTCTATACAGCGTTCTGAACAAGGCATCTGTCAGGTCATCATCATAGAACACTGCAAAAAAAGATTAAGAGCATAAAATAAGTATTAAGTGTATTATTTACTTAAGTCTCAGGTATGAAACAACGACAAGCCTGTTGTGGTTTAAGCCCAGCTGGTAACCCAAAACCATGCAGCCACTTGCTCACACCCTCCCATTCTTCCTCCCCCTGCTCCCAGAAGAATGGGGAGGAGAATCGAAAGAATGTAACTCCCACAGGTTGAAATAAGAACAGTCCAGTAACTAAGGTATAACACAAACCACTGCTGCTACCACCAATAATAGTAATGATAAGGGAAATAACAAGGAGAGAGAATACAACCGCTCACTACCCACCGACTGATACCCTTCTGGGTAACTCCCTGAGTTTATATACTGGGCATGATGCGCTGTGGTTTGGAATACCCATTTGGCTAGTCTGGGTCAGGTGTCCTGTCTCTGCCTCCTCCCGGCTTCAAGTGCCCCTCCTCACTGGCAGAGCGTGAGACTGAAAAGTCCTTGATTGGGGTAAACATTACTTAGCAACAGCTAAAACACCAGTGTGTTATCAGCACTGCTCTCAGATTAAAGTCAAAACCACAGCACTGCACCAGCTACTAAGAAGGAGAAAAATGACTGCTACAGCTGAACCCAGGACAAAGCCTTAGTCTGATTATTCTAATGAAAGAAGTCACTATTTTAACTAAATCCAAAAGAGCATTTTTAATGGCCACAACTGATCTTCTAATAGTGTCTGCTGCTACTACTTATGTCAGACTTTAAGATTTCTCTCATCAATGGGAATCACTTCTGCCAGACAGCTTACTAAACTTCAACAAGATTTCTCTGAGCCTGGAAGCATCTTATTGCAAAGCTAAAAAAACCCCAGGATATCACAATGTATAGTGCCTCATTTCTTACAACAAAGGCAGTAACTAATATACCATTATAACCTTATCTCCTTGGAAAGCAGTCTTGCAACACCTTTCAATATCATAACTAAGACCAGCGCTCCTTTATTTATATACCATAACAACAATGGTTTTCCTATAGAGATAAGCTAGTCTGCCATTTTTCAGCCTCTCCCTTAAGCAGTAAAAAGAGCAGAAAAAAAAAGATGGCAGAGATATCCAAAGGCACAGACTCTATGGGCAAGTGCAGCATTGCAAACAGTATTTCACATTACAGAATATATTAGTCTAACCACCTATTTATCAGAGGCTATCTGATGCAAGACAAAGGTAGCATGACAAAACTCTTCATCACTTGCTTCTGCTTAAGTTCTTTGAGTAATTTATTTAGTCACAAATAATTACCACAGCAAAGGAAAGAAAAAGCTAATAGTTTTCAACACCTGTTCTCCTATTTCCGATTCAGAATGTAAATACAACTGTTTAAAAAAAAAAAAATTAAATACAGGCAGGAACACTTAAGGCAACTCTTTGACAAATTAGCTAAGTATCTGACCTACTGGATTTAAGAGCAAACTAGGTACGTTTAAGTTATAATACATAATGCTCAGGTGTTTGACTTAAAAGCTTCCAGTTTATATTATCCTACCATCAGCTGCTATTATCACAGTACAGTGGTCATGCAGATCAGCAATCTCTTCTTCGGACCAGCTGTAAGGAGCTTCAGGATCTGTAACAAAGAATATGGCTTTGGTGTACATGATTAAACATCTAAAATGATTGACAGCTGGAAAAACAAAACTTCTTAACTCCTGTGAATGGAGTTAAGAATGAAGCACACCAATGAACGTAAATCAAACCCTCCTTCTATTCACTCTCTAAAGTTCCCTGCAGTCCTTTGCTTTCTCTGCAAGACTGGCAAGAGTAAGTTTTCTTTCACATTAGAATTTACAACCACTTACTATCCTGTAGAAAGATTTAACTAGATTAAAATAAATACTCCTTTAAATAAAAGAACAAATCTGTCTGTATAAGTTTTGATTAAGCTTCCCACTTCATCATGCTTTTTAAAATTTAAACTTTGTAAAATATAGACACTTTCTCTGAAAGTCTAAAAAAAAAAAAGAAACCTTTTCAACTAGCAGTATCAAATATTTTCATTAACCAGAATTTTTTGAAGTCCAAGAGAGGATTTTGAATGTCTAAAGGATGTTCCCACTTGCTTAAACAGTTGTTCTATTTTTTAGAAGCATTATATCAAATTCAACTGATGATATAAAAATCTATAAAGTAGGCTTCATGTAACCTAGTGCTACAATTTTGTGTGGACCTTGTAATCACTACAGTTCTAATAATCTGATTTACTATCATTAATTGCACTTTAAATTTTACTTGTCAGTTGCCTTTATTTTGGTAAAACTAGCAGAATACATTCCCTTGGCTAATATTTTATATAATGCATTCACTAATTCATTTGAATGAATATTTATACATCTTCAAGTCATATCCTCCCTGCCACCTTTTACAGTTCTGTATTCATGCAGTAACAAGCCACAAAATACCATCACATGAAAATCTGGATTACAGAACTCAAGTCTATTCCATTATCCCCGTAATAAAATAGACACCTTGTTTGCACCTCTGGATCTTGACCTAAGTAGAGGTCAGCCATAACTTGTCTATTCTCAACCTACCAGTAAACCCTTCCTTACTCATTCACATGGCAATGATGCACCCAAAGACAGCTGTGTACTTTCAACTACTTTCCAGAGACATATGCGCTGGAGGACTTCATAAATGGAATAATCTTTTCTTGATAGCTCTAAGGGGAAAACAAAACCCAAAACCCTATCTGAAAGGACCCATTATAGCCACCTACCAGTACAGAATTCATCTTTCAGCCAGTCCAGCTCTTTCACTTCAACTTCGCCTCCTGCAGATGAAGGAAGAAAGATCACATCAGTCACAAATGGCATTCAGACAGTACCTAGGCAAAAGCAAAGAGTCAAAACTCTACTGAAACAGGAGATAAAGATTTATTGTGAGACAAGTAAAGTTGAACACCAAATCATTTACTGTACAAAACCAGTTACCCACTCACAACAGAACAGAATGAACTTAAGGGTCAGAAAAACAACCAATGTTCTCTTTTACATGTCTCATCTGCAAAGTACTTCTCCTTTCCAGAGCTCGACTTCTATCATTTACACTGTTGATGTGACCCTTGACCCCTGAATATCCATGACCCTCCCAAGCATCTCAGTGAAATTCACACAATGACTGCGTAGGAACTGCAGCTGGGCTTCAATATTGACCAGATGAAGAGTAAGTATTTTGCTTTTCTCAAAAGGAAGTTGTTCCATTATGAACTACATATAGGTATTTTGTATCTTCCTTTTTAAAAGAGTCACTGTGCTGTTTAATCCCAAAGTAGTTCATACATAGGCAACTGCACAAGCACTGACTGTATAGCACTTACCTCCTGCCTCCATCAGGTGTTTGTTTAATGCAACATTTTGCTCACACATGGCCAGAAGATCTTCACCAATGTCTGAAAAAAAGTGATAATATTAAAAAAAAAAAAGAAAAGAATATTTTGCATGGGCTGTGCATGCCCCTGACCCCTCAGACTAATACTTTCTAAGTTTCTCTCAAGCTGACTAGATTAAGGAAAATTCAGAGCAACTCTATCCGCTGATCATTGCTTCACTGGTATCCTTCTTGCTTCTAGCTTTCAGTACTACCTCTGAGCCACTCTTGAAGAAAGAATTTAAATCCCTATACTGCCTGTTTTAACCTAAGCACACTATCTTGAGTTCACAGCAATGTATCTTGCTTTTAAACCCTTGCACTTGATAGTAGTACTGCTTTTTCAACCTGTTGGGAAAGCTCCTGTTACAAACAACACAACTTTATACATGTTAATAAAAAAATGTTAACTAAAACTGAATAGATGAGGATGAGAATGCCAGGATGAAACCACTGCTTCATGAATTTTCACAAAAATATTTAACTGAAACTGCCTTACCTGTGCAATAAACTCTCTTGGCAACTGTTCCCATAATAATGCTTGTAATTCCAGTGCCACCTCCAAGCTCTAGCACTGAGCAACACCTGAACGTGTCCCGTTTAAACAGAATGTAATCAGCAAGAAGAAAGGCTGCACGCCAGACCTGTGGATAAGAGAAACAGTGAAAACTGAGTAAGTTGTGAAGCACAACCCATGAACAGCAAGATACTACAAGGCAGGATACATACTTGTTTACCGACATCTTCTAAGGGAGTTGCCATAGTATGTTCTGTGACAAAGAGCAGAACAGAAATAATTAGCTTAAAATGTTGTTCAAATCAAGTTCCATAGTAGCAAATTTGAAAATCAAGTCGTGCTTCCCTTTCAAATATAGAACTACGCACTCTTCATTCTATATAATAATGCTAGACAATGCCCAAACTCCTACTCTAACTAAGCAGCATGAGGTTTCCCATGGTATACAATTGCCCAAATCACTTCTGAACAAAAATGGTAAGTTTAAAAAATATTTACAATATCACAGTACTAAGTTTAGTTTATTATCTTCTTTCATTTCATACCTGCTGTTCCATCTCTAAAGAAAGCCTATTTTATTTTATACAAACATATTTATTCCATTTCTCCTTGACTGTAAGCCTATTTACCTATTTTAACAACATCACTGCGAGTGCATTCTTCTTCATCTTCAAAAGCATCTTCTTTCCCTTTCATCAGAATGACAGGATACACTCTATCCCTCAAAAGATCCACTGCTTCTAAATCAGAGGCACTTCGAGGTCTTCTGACTACTTCCAAATCTCCGTCCTCATCTAGCAGAGCTTCTACTCCTTCACTATTTATAAATTCTCTTTCCTTTTTTAGATTATTCCTGTCCTTGTCACACAGTTCGTCTCCAGTGTGGTACTGGAGTTTTCTTTCTGTTGTAGCTTCTCTCACATGTTTCTCAGATAATGAATCTTCTGTGCTCCAAAGGAGTTTGAAATACGACAGGAATACTGTAAAAACACAATTGGGAGAAAAGAAGTTAAACATCAGGTAAAAAGAGAATCTAACTGCAACTTCCATGTGCATTAAACTTCAGTTACCTTTGACATATTAAAAATCTAGACTAGAAAAAATTATACAGATAATTTGAAATAAAGTTTACTTTGCTACAAAGAAATATTTCAATTATTAAGTTCTGACAGTAGAAATAGTGAAGCACTTTCACAGTCTACTGGCTGACTTAGCATCTACATAGTCACAATGCACGCCTTCATCTGATTTAATAACACTTATTTTAACAATTGGCAGAAGGGATGGTTTCTTCCATCCTCCAACAGATTTTCTTTTGAGACAAGCTCAAACCAAGTTGAAAGAAGAATTAACACAAGTTAGAATTTGTTTCTTTTGGTTCAGTTGTAATTCCTATCCTACAAGAAACACACATGTTCTAGTAAAAAAAGCAAGCAATTTATTTTTATTTTTTTTACTAAGTTTAGGATTTCAAGCAACTTCAAGCCTCGGAATCAGCTTCTTCTGAGGGAGCAGAAATAAGATCACAGGAGATAGCTTGCTGAAGCCTGACATGTTTTTTGGGGGGGAGCCTTGAAACTTAATCTTTGAGATTAAAGGAATAAGGTCACTGATGTCTATAAACCAATTCACTACAAACCTTTTGCAACCATTATCTAGTGACATGAACATCTACTAAAACTTCTAAGTTATCTTGCAATTTTAAATATAGGAATCTGTATTGTCTGAATACAACAGATGAGGAAGACATTTGTCCTAACATCTCCAGTGGATGTCAGCTCTACAGCAGTGCTTACGCACTACGCTTGCACAATGTGCCTGACTAAATGGGCCAGTCATGGAACACAGAATCACGGAATTTGATTCAACTCTGGTATAAAATCAGTGTTTGTAAGCATCTCAGGCTGGGTACTATTATTCCAAAATCACAGACAATGTGTTGAGACTTGAGAAAAAGATAGCCAAGAATATGACTAGCGAAGAAAGCCAATACTAGCAGGATTCTAAGAATATCATAGAATTATGTTCATCCACATCAAAAGGGAAGAGATAAAGTGATTGCCACGACTGCTTTCAACAATTTCACAATTTATTGAGTTCTATTCCAGTTTCTTTACAAAGCTGGTCTACTACAAACTGAGGGTTGTGCTTCTCTAGAGAGACCAGTGTCAGCAAGATCTAATAAAATCTTCAGGACTTATCATAGCACAAGAAATTTTTTAAGTCATCTACTGTTTGCATGACAAGATTAAACTGACTTTTATTTAACAAATTAGAGAATGCCATCAATGAATGAAATGTTTTTCTTTTCCAAGTCCATTCTATCCTCTGCATGTATTTCAAAAGGTTTAAGCAAAACTGACCCAAAACAGCAGTGCCTAAATCCCCACGAGGTTCCCTAGAAACCAGTAAAGTGGCAGAAGTAGCTTGTCATCATAAGTGTTAAGAGTAAAAGCTGTCATACTACAACTGAATTCTTGTCTTAATAAATAAATGAATTTCACAGACCATTTCATTCTGTTGAAAGGTTCTTTGCATCAAATAAAATCACAGCAAACAAACATCAAACAGCATGAAGCCAAGCCACAGCATTCATTCCCTGGTTTTGACCTGCTCAGGGTCAGAATTTATTATCCACTTGTCAAGCCTACTTTTATCATTTTTTACACTGTCACACACTAGAACAGCTGCAAAAGTAATTATTTTTATGTCACAACTGGATTTGAAAAAAAAAAATTAACACTTCTGTCATAGCAAGAGCAGTGCTTTTCTACAGAACATTTTACCAGCAGCTTCAAGGTCAGCTTTCTTGACAACTTTACAGAAACCTACAAGTGGGCAGATGAATTTGCCAATTCAGTTGCGCTACAGCCCTGACTCTTCACATTACTGTCTGAGCTTTCCTGTTGCTTTTTTTTTTTCCCCACAAAAAATCAACACAAAGCCCAAACAAATCTGTTGGGTTCCTCTGGAATAGTTTGTAAATCATCACATAAAGATTTTATTAAAATTCATATATTAAGTTCAAAACAAAAATTATCAGGAACTAAGTTATACTATTTAAAACATGACTTCCCACCTTCTATTTGTAGACAAGAATCATGCCAACTTTTTAACATAAATTCCACAGTGCTATATTGAGATTATAGTTAGATGAACCAGTAAGTAAATAAAATTAAACCTGCAAGCAAGTTAATTTGGTTACTTCTTCTCAGAAAGTAATTTAAAATTTCTTTTTTTAAGACAGGTTGTCTACAAATTCTACATTAATAGTTTTTATTTCTGTAGTTAACTTTAATGAGGAGAACCCAGCTAGCCCTCTCCCTAAAGACTGAGTAGGAAGTGATTCTGCTTCTAACTGGAATAAAACATGTAATGATTAATACCAAACATTCAAATGAGAATTCAGACATTACAAAGATATGAACAGACTTCAAATACAGCTTCACAAGTCTAAACATACATTACCTGGTTGTCCCACTGCATTCAATCGTACCATGAGATGTCTTTTATTTGGACAGTGTAAGTGAACATCAGAAAGCACAGTGTCACTTTTAAATGTGGGGCTATCCATTTCCTCTGTTACACCTAGCATGATGTGCTGGTGAGAGGCATATCTATAGTATCCAAAGTCCCCTGTGAAGTGGTGACACAAAGTGATTTGATACTCTTCTGTTATCAGGCATCAAGTAAGTTTTGCTCAGCAAGATAACCTCAGGATAGTTTCTGAGAAGACCTCAGGGAAGATGTGATCATGCAAGCTCCACCATGCTCCAGAAAGGCAGCAAGTTGGGCATCAGGATATTCAACCTAAAACCAAACACAGCTTTCAGTAACATCCTGACACTAAACATTGCTCCAGCAATACTTTAGAAGATAAAAGTCAGATTACACTGTCCAATAAAGTTGCAATGCTCCAATGCTCTCTATTACAATGGTCCAAAGGATCACCAGACACCTAATTGCTAGTAATTCCACGGCAGACACTGCCTATTTTAGGGAGAGCTACTATTAGCTTATCTGAAAAACAATCCCCTTGAAAAAAACAGATGTTACCACAAATGCACAGACTTACAGTGCTAAGTCAAAGGTCTTCAAAGGAACATAAGATGTGCGTGCTCAACTTCACCATCTTAAGGGATCTTGTTCTTCACAGAAGTCTCCAAATTTCCCCGGAAATGGACACAAGTACCAAACACACTACCATAGATTTATCATAGGTCCCTCAAGGAACTAACCTACGGTGAAAGGCGTTTGTATTTTCCTGGAGAAAATTCAGGTCACTTTATATGCCTCCACTAATTGGGCACTTAATGTCTTTGACGCTCCTTATTCTTCCAGAAAATAACAAAAAGGAATCATCCTCAGTACCCAATATTCAAGGTTGAACCGTCTCCCTCTCCTCAGGCACAAACAAATGAATTACCTCTTATGACCAAAGAGTAAAGAGGACATTTTTTTCCTTATGCTCTACAAAACTTGGCATATTGTGAAGGGTACTTTAAACGCTGATGAACCATTGATCTGAAAACAGAATCTGTCTTTAAAAACTGAGATGACAAGCTTAGGTCACACACAGAAATCAGCAAGCATTATACGAATGATTTAGCTAAAGTCATTCAGGTCTCACCAGCTATGAGCACCCCTAATACTCTTTATGTAAAAACCATTGATGCCATGTCCTGTGTTGGCATTAGTATCTTGGAAGACTCAGCTAATTTTCTATTATCTGCTTGCGCTTGAACAAGATTATGTAGGCTTAAACAGGCGTAAACAGTCTTAAAACGCTTCAAGTTACCCAGACCGCCTTCATAACTTTAATTAGGAAGTTCTACTAACTTTTGTAACACCTAACCCAGCCGCCAAACCTGCCCTTTGCCAGCCGAAACCTGTGCACAAGACACATCCGAGCCTGATGCAGAGCAACGAGGCAGCGTCCTCATCGCCCGCCGTGCCGGCGCGGCAAGGGCTCCTGCTCCCCGGGGCGGCAGGCCGCAACTTCTGGCCCCTTCCGGCCGTGCCGCGGGGCGGAGAAGCGGCTCCCACGGGAAAGGGGGCGGCTACGGAGCGAGCGGCTCCCCTTCAGCCGGCCCTGCGAGGCGACCCCGCCTCTGCTGCCCGCAGCCGCACCTGCCGCCACAGGCCGCCCCCCACCGCCATTGCAGAGGCGACGGCTTTTTCCGGCGCGCGGCTGACGCGGGGCGCGGCGGAAGGAGGAGCGGCCGACGCGGCCGCCGTGGCCGCCGTGCTCGGCAGCTGGTGTCAGTGTTGTGCCGCCGTGCTCAGGGGCTCTGCCGCGGAAGCCGCTGCAGAGCCCGGGCTGCAAGCCTGCGGCCGGTGCCTGTCCTGCGGTGGGCTGAGCCGCCGCTCGGCTGCCCGTTCCCCAGCAGCCGTCCCCCGGGCTCTCCTGCATGCACGAGTCACCTAGCACTAGTCCTTAGGTAAAAGCCACCTCGAGAGTCGGTGTGAGAAACTAGGAACTATAGTATTGTTTATTATGATTTGTGTTAAGCCTAATGTAAAGGTTAGACAACAAAAGAGAAGATAACCGTAATCGCTTACACAATTGCCTATAC
>WYDI02004287.1:0-10760 GCA_009867235.2 Psittacus erithacus | reverse complement strand
AGGACAGGTTGTGGGGGGAAAACAAGCAGGCTACATGCTTTGTCTAATTTACAACTAAGCTTAAACCACAACACAGGTTCACCAGCCTCAATAAAACTGGCCATGTTTTAACTGGGGAAAAAAAGAATCTACCTCTTTTTAAATGCCATACCAGCTGAAGGTACCACTGGTGTGAATGTCAAAATTCACAAATACAAGGAAGTGGGTATGAAGGCAGAAGAACTTGAATACATTTCACTTACAATACATGAATTTAAAGATCATTCTAGGGCTGCTTAAAACAAAATAATTACAAAATCCTTTTATCAAAGGAGATCCATTGTATCTTCAAGATTAGTAATAAATTACAGTAAGAATTAGTCTTTAGAGGGAAACTGTCAACTGAATAATACTAAGATTACTTATCAATAGAAGGATCTACTGATGCTTATAATTCTACAGCTGTACCTTAAGTATTTCTCTGTCCTCTGTCATGGGGTGCTTCTAAAAAGCATTACTAAATTACTGATTACTAAACAGCATTAAGTAATTACATGCTTTCAACTTGATCGTGAAATATTTGCTTGGCACCATTTATATCATTTCGTTTACAAAGATATCCAATTCAAAAAATACATACATTAAATTTCACCCATGCTAGTGGAAATTACGAGAATATCATATGATAAATTATGAAACATGTTACTTGGTGTCTCACAAGCAATGTGACAGCACTGTTTTTACATTAACTGCTTTGTGACAGAATATTCTTTATCTTAAGTGTTCTGACTTTTAAAGAAATTCATTAAGAGACTATAAGCCATTTCCAACTGTTTCTGTTTTTCAGAGATTTTAAAGCAACATTACAGCATATTTTCAGGCTTACCTTTTCTACGCATCTCTTCCAGAGACGACATCTGCCTTTTCAGCATCAGTTTCAGCTTTGCCAAAGCAGGAAGAAAGCCTCCCACCTGAGCAGCCATAAAAATGATATCAACGTTTCAGAATTCAAAATGAGATAACTACCACAAAAGCAAGGAAATGGCCTATAAGCAGAGGTGCCAGACATATATAGTAAAAACTATACTATTCTGTATCTCCCCAGATGATCAGCTATGCAATTTCATGAGAATGTGTGTTTCAAAAACATGACAGGAATGTGCCACCAGAATTAGAAAAACATAATTAAGAAATATGCACTACTATTTGGGACCCAGCTCTTTACTTCCATGCTACAAAAATCATTATAGTGAGAATCACAATGCTGATTCAAAGAATCACAATGGTGAGTCAAAATGGTGAGAATGCAGCATCCTTTAGCCAGTATTCTAAACTAGGATATCTTGGTGATTATCTTGAAGTATAGTAAATATAATTTTGTAGTTACAATGGAATTTTTATGTGGTCTTTTAAAGGCCAAGGTTTTACTGCAAGAAGCAAGACCTGGATATGCACACTAAATAATGTACATGGTAATGTTACCAGAAAAATTAACCAGAAACTTCAAAAACTTATAGTACAATATCTAGGTCCACAAAACATTAAATTCTCAGCTTGCTCTCAGCTGAGAGTCTACTAAATCCAGAGATTTAAGCTAGAAAGGAGGTTAGTAATCAGAAATAAAGGAGGGTAAAATTGAGTTCCTCACATCCTGTATTTTCATTTCCAACTGGTGCAAGAACTCAGCACAGAAAGACTAGAGAGCAGAAAGTTTGTGGATGCAGCACAGAATCAAAGTTAAAGCTCCCTGCTTAGCAGCTTTGTCATTAATTCCTTTCATCCTTGGAGAGGGTGAAATCTGCTACTCCAAGCTCAGCCCATCTCATCTACTGACACACTGAAACAAGAGCTGAATCAGCAGATGGTTAGTGCTTCCCAGAGGCAAGTACTTCACACCTCTCTACACAAACAGTGCAGCTTGTATGGGAGACAGCGCCTCTGACTAGGATCATTTTAACTGTTCAGCAGCACTCTATAAATCTATCAGATGTTTAAAGCAACTTTATCCCTCCTCACACAGCCATAAAAGCGTGCTCAAGTGAAAACACTGTAATAGAAAGCAGGCAGTTGTTGGTCTTGCCACACAACTCAAAACTTCCAGTTGTCTCAAACAGACATCACCCTTGCAAGTGCAAAACTACTGAGCAAAAGATCTATATTGCAATACTGATACTAATTCAATGTAGAAATAAGAATAACAAAAGCGCTGCTTATGCAATACTTACTTAATAGGTGCCTATGTTAAAAGTGCAAAACTGAAATATATGCTGCTTTTTATTTTTAGAGTAAAAATAAGCTCAATACTTTCTTACTTATGGAGAATTCAAAAATAAACAGAAAAATAATAGAAAAAGCTAAACCATACCACATCAACATTTTAAATGAAATTAAAAGAATTCAAAGATTCCACAGAATTGGGGGATATTCCATTAGACTCCTACTAGTTTAATTCCTATGCATTTCTTTGGCTTTTAGACTAAATCACACTATGTAAATGCAATGCTGTGAATAGAACAAGCATGGATAATACAATTATTAAATGTAAGGTGCATATTCTTGTCATACTGGCTGAGAAAGAAGCAAGCATTAGCAGACAAGAAGTGAAGATGAATAATTTCATTTCTGAACTGTACGTGAGCAATTTTGTTAGTTAAGATCTGTTTGGTTATATTTACTACACACATGAGATTGAAAATCATTACATTTATACACACAAATAGGAAAAGCTGTAATTGCAGCTGTCTAAGTAAACTTTCTGTGTTCCCTTGCGCTTATGCATTTTGGTTTGAACCAAGCACATGCTCATTTCTTGCTCACCTGAATTTCAAGCGACTATCAAAGTCGCTGAGCACAATCATAGTTTAAAAAAATATCTCGTGTAGCTGGTTAGAGTTGGAAGGGACCTTAAAGCTCATTCAGTTCCAACCCCCTGCCGTGGGCAGGGACACTTACTATACCAGGTTGTTCAAAGCCCTTGAACACTGCTGGGATGGGGCATCCAAAGGTCCTCTCAGCAACCTGTTCCAGTGCCTCACCACCCTCATAGCGAAGAATTTCTTTCTAACGTCTAATCTGAATCTACCTTCTGTCAGTTTAAAGCCATTCCCCCTTGTCCTGTACGTTGCACAGGGCTTTTTAGGGCTGACAGAAGATTTACTCGGCACAGCGGCTACTTCTGTGTCTATTTTCACACCTCGCTCCCAGCACGAAGGCTGACGAGCTGTCTGAAGCTTGGAGGGCCTGTCCCCTATCCCCAGCCCGCCAGTGCCTGCTGGCCCCGCACAAAGAGCCTATGTAAGGCTGGAACTTCTTCCGAACGTGCCCCTCGCCCTTTCTTCTGACCGGAACCAGAGATGCGTCCGCTCTAACTCGCGCTTCCAGCCCCGCCGTGCGCAGCCCGGGTGGCGGAGGGCCGGGCTGGGGAGGGGCCGGGCAGCCACCCGCGGGGCTGCCAGCAGCCGCAGACCGGCACGGGGAGCGGGGAGCTGCCGCCGGCCACCGAGGCCGTGACCGCGGAAGCCCGAGCACCCGTGCCGGGTGAGTGCCCTTGGGGGCGCTGCCGCAGGGAGGGGAGTGGGGTCCCCCGCACCCCTGGCCCCGCAGGCCTTTGCCCTCCTCAGGGAACAGGCAGCCGGCTCCCCGGTGCCCAGCCCGACGCCCGTCAACCAGCCCTTCTACGAAGTCAGGGTAAGGAAAGGACGCAAACCTGTCTCTGACCTCCACGGGCTGTAGCGCTGCTCGATTTTCTGAGGGAGCCGGAGGAGGGAAAGGAGCCTGCAACCTGCGGCTCGGGTACGCACCGCCGATCTGCATTCCGCGCCCGGAGCACTGTGCCGTCGGAGGGCAAGCCGGCTCTGCGAGAGAGACACAGCAAGCGCCAAGCGCTTAACCCCACCCCAGAAAATTTGGTTTTTACTGTACGTATACTGTAACTGCTAGTAAATCTTAGTATAGGTGGATTAAAGCTTTTGATGGATAAGTGGCTGGTCACAACTCCCAAAGGCATGCTGCAAAGTTGAAGAAAAGCTTATTAAAAGCATAGCATTGGACATTAAGCAAAGATAATGACCGTCACTGTTTCTCTGTGCTAGGATAAACCTGGTACCTATTAACAGAGGACACCTGGAGATTAACTGATCCAACACATCTCATCCATCTCCAGCTGCCATGATCCTGGATCACAGAACAATACAATACATCAGTTCCTCACAATGACAGGTACTTATTTAAAAAGATACATATTTTTCTCCCTACAGACTCAACTTATTTCAGTAGTTGATTTTGTGACTAGTATTACATCATGCCCTAAGCTACTGGTTTTGTTGCTTATCTAATCAGGTAAGATGAACTAGAAGTGTGCCAAATTTCCCTTATCTCATTAAATCATAGGTAGCTTTGCTGAAATGAGTAAAACTTTACCTTGTATATACCACTGTGTAAAAATAAACAGAACTTGAACCAATGGCAGTAGGTGAGTCATAAATAGCTAACAATTTCCAGTGGACAAATTCAATACATTAAACTCATTTAATCATGAGACTGGAAATTCATTCTCTTACTCCAAAAATCAATGCGTGGCTGTTGTACTGTTTAATGCATTACAGTGCAGCTCAGTTTACTGTCCTTAATGGGAAATGGTGACAAACTGGGCGGGGGGCAAGGGGGGGAGCACAGGATTGCTGCTGAGAGCATTAAAGACTTTGGAATGGAAAGAACAAGTTAAATAGGCAGTTGAGCTTGCTGCTTTCTTGAAATGTTAACTTTTAAGATACTTATGTCAGACAGTAAAACCACCAGCCATACAAACATTTGTATTGTTGATAGTGCACCTGCATGAAGTGAACCATTAATTTCTATTATGTTCATGAGCATTAAACTAGAGCATTTTTTCCGCATCTGGCCTTCTAAGCTGTAATAAAATGGCAATCTGACTGAAGACACACTCAAGCATGCCCTAAATAGTAAGAAACTAAGTAAGACTAAGAGGAACATACATTTTCCATGCTCAGGACTGCATCTGTTAATGCATTTCCTCATACTGCGCATTCTTATAAAAGAAAACTAAATGACCAGTAATAGTACAGACTTTTCTTTGCATTAATATTAACCCATACCAAATAGGTACTTGTTTCATGTTCCCCAGAACAAGTCTTGTACTGATACTGTTGTACCAATAGCCTGACTAAATGCTGAAACCTATTCAGCCTACCTGCCAGTTGCAAGGACAGCAAAGTGCCTGTTGCTCAGGCATAGCCACGAGCAGGGTGGTTGCTCCATGGTGCTGGGAGACATGAGTGATTATATGGCTCATGGGGAAGCAGCCAGCCAGTTCCTACAGAGAGCAAAGGCAACATACCTGGAGCAGAGCTGCAAAAAATAAGTTGGCTCCTATGACTGTACCAAATGCAGGAAAATGAGACAGGATCAGATAAAGGCCTTTGAGGCACTACAGCCAGGTTAATTTTCTAGAACAAGGTATTTACTGAAGTGTTCTGTAGCTGATGGACATTTCATATCGCTTATAGCAACATGGCAACCGTGAAAAAGATCAGTAACACACATATTTGCAATTCACTGCCTATATATTTATAGCTCTAATCAATAAGCTAAACTGTAGAATATTACTTTTGAATTCTTATTCAAGACTATTACTAGTGTTGACTGATTATTTTGTGCTTGTATTGATTTTACTTATACCATTATATAGAGGTGGCTAACTGCAAGGTCTCTACCAAGCAGAGGCAGATAAAAAGGAGAAAGGAATATAGCATAACCACAGTTACCTCTGTAACTTCCGAGAAGAAAAAAAGTCAGAAGCAGTTGTGAGAACAGCAGGTCACTATGCTGCTTCAGTTTCGGGGGAGATCCCGAGAAATGGCAGTACAGAGAACCCTGCTGATGGTAAACTGTCTCACACGGCTGCAGTGAGTAGTAGTTCCGCAGTCTGGGCTCAGACAGATATTCTGGTAAGACCAGTTCTCAGTTGAGACCAATCATGTCTCAATGCACCAGTACTAGTTTAGTGGTAGGCCAAGACAGGCTAGGTATAAAGTACAGTGCAGAAGTGGCTTTCCCAGACTTTCAGTCTAGCATACTCAGCAAACATGAGAAAACAACAAACTGAACCCACTATCAATCATTTATCCTTGGTCTAGGGAGAAATTTTCACAACAGCATTCCTCATATTCATATTAAATATGTTTATTAAGTTTTATTAGTGTGAAAAAAATCCCAAACCCCAAATTATACAGGATTTGGTTTTATCTGAAGTAATCAAGATTCAGGAAACAGTGTTTAATGGATACTTAAGCTTGATGTTCCAGATCAGGAAACACATGCATCCTTAGAAAACAACACAGAGCTTTGCTTTGTTCCTTGTGCCAGAATCTAGTTTCAATTCAACATAGATGAACAGCTGGAAGAACAAACCAAACAAAAAATAATGGTACCTTTTGTGTGAGGTACTCCCGTGTTTTCTTTTTGTTCTGTTATAAAAGCTCTAGGGCTTCTGCCATGGTAAGGTAAATGCTTATGCCAACGTAAAATAAGAGCCGAAACAGCTCTTCGGGTTTTGTCCCGTGTTGTGTCCCCCTCACATCTATAGCCTTCTACACTGCAGCCATTGCCTGCATATCTGAACAGTTTCTTGTCTCTGTTGATGTCATGCATCTTCAAGCATTGCATCATGCTATAACCAAAGACAAATATGCGCACATGAACAGAATGTTTCACTTAAAAATCATTTTGGAATTTAAATCAAATAAATATTTCAGTTTTAATATTCCTGTCTATCCCCAAAACATATGTAACTTTGATCCTCCTATGCTTTACATACTTCTATGTTTGAACAGAACAAACAGTTGCTGTTGCTGGAGGTATAATAGGAGGGATCCTTTTATTTGTTCTCATCGGAATAACTACATACCTGCTCTGGAAGAAATTTTGCTGGTTCCATTCTTATGAAAAGCTCACTGGTGCTGTCAAAATAACAAATGCAAATGCTGTTTCTCAGGATCAGTCTGAAATTCAGCTAAAACGCACAAGGTATATATTTTTGTTTTTTAAAGCATACGCTAATGGTAGTTTGTTTAAACTTGTAAAATCTCAAATGAGGGGGTCATCTAAATATATTAATGTTCATAAGTAAATGAGACCCCCTAAATTGTGTAAAAACATCGGTCATGTTCTGTTTTGTTCCTGAAGAAAAACAGTACTTTATCTATGAATGCAATTATTATTTCTGATTTATGTAAGAGATAACAGATTCCAGTGTAACTGGTGCATGGATAGCTTTATCTGTTGCCTAGACAGATTCATTCTGTGTTCCAGTCTTTCCTGGTGGTCTCATAATGAAGCATCTGAGAGCTAAACAATAGGACTTTGGTTCAGGAAGGAGACTCTCCTAGAAAGTTAGTGCAGAGCTTTGGGGCTCTGAAACAGGCAGCTGCAGTTAATTCATCCTTTCTTTTGAAAGATCAATTCTAAAGAAGAATGAAAGAAAAAAATGAGGGATCTGTCTGAAGAATTAAGATCAGATAGACCTTTAGGCATTTTACAAATAAAATTATTTGCAAAACAATATCTTTTCTACCTGTGCATCTCCATATAACTCTTACAAGATCATGAAATAAGAACAGTAAACTTATTTTTGTTACCAAGTTTGGTTTCCAAGCAGAAGTCAGTAGCTGTTGTTGTCCTGAGCAGATCCAGAAGCGTTCCGTTTATCATTCCACCAACACTGCATGAGCGAGACTGGATTAATGTGATGAATGAAGAACCTGTTCAGGAAGACAGTAACCCCTACATGATTCCTCAGTCTGGGCCCCGGTCATCATTTCATTCTTTGGGTATGGCATTGCAAAACCAGGACTCTTTTTAGTGGTACTCTTTTAAAGAGTAACTTTATTATTGTGACACATGCTTACTGGGTGCATACCAGATATCGTTAGACAGTACAAGCCCTAAACACTGTATGCATATATATTTTTTTAAACATGTAGAAATTGGGCCAGAGTACAGCCATTCTGGCTACATCCCACAGCCACGTGCTGTGGGACCTTTTGCATATGGCAAACAAAACAATCTCTCCTGTGTTTTGTAAAGGCATAACACGAGTGTAGCTCAGGAAGTGCCTGACTGCTGTCCCCAGAAACAGCAGTGACCAGTTGCAGACGGCAAAAAACTATCAAGGTACAGTCACATGAATAGGAAAAAGAAATGTGTCACAGCCTACAATTGCTTCTCCAAATCAGAGGGAGAAGGAATTAAAATATCAGGTTTATGGAAAATTTGATTGTTAATATAGAGATTAATGTGATTTCCCCAAATACAGCAGTGGTTATAAAAATGCCTACTATGGTCTTGAGACTAATCTGAGTGTTCTTGGTTTTTATTTCTTGAAGCTGGAGCTTACATTGTAGGGACCATTAACCCAGAGCTGTACAAATTTCCTGAAGACAAAAGTGAGACAGATTTTTCTGAAGGCAACATCGGCCGCCTCTGGTTCTCCATAGAATATGAGCAAGAGTCAGAAAGACTCCTCGTCTCCTTGATCAAAGTCAGAAAACTGCAGCCTCCTGCTGCTGATTCCTGTAGTCCGTTTGTGAAAATCTACTTGCTGCCTGATGAAAGAAGCTACTTGCAGTCCAAAATAAAACGCAAAACCCTTAACCCGCAGTTTGATGAAAACTTTGTTTTTCAGGTACTTTTCCTTTTGATGAATCAGATTTTTGTTTGCAAATATTGACTTGTCAAAGTACATGTTTTGAGAAAATTGATTTTCTACAAACTTCTACCAAGATACAAGTCATTCCCACTGGAGATAAGAGTTATTACTGGGGCTTCTGGAGATCCTGGGCTACTGAAGCCGGCTCCAGCAAAGATCTTGCTTGTTGTTTGCACCAAAGTTGAGGATTCCAGAACTTGCTCTGGGAATGATGAAAGCTCCAGTCTGAACTACAGCCGAGTAGTTCAGCTGAGCAATTCTAAAAGTCCAGAAGCAACCAATACTGAACTAATGCTTTCATAGCTTTTAGTTTCTTTGCTGTAGAAGTAGGCTAGAAACTAGACCTCACAAGCTATCTGGTGTGCTATTTGGATAGTGCTACAAAGCTAGGAGCTTGGCTCCCTAAGCCAAGAGGCTTTCACAGCAGGTGTCACAAGACAAAAGCTTTAAAACAAAAACAGTTTGTGTTTCAGACCAACTGAAAAATGAGTGTTTACAGATTTCTAAACATTTGCACCTGGAAGCAAATGCATTGTATAACAGTAGATCTCTATGAGTTAAAAAAATACCAGTTAGTTTCACATTTTTCAAGATAACTCATTCTATGTTACCTTGTATCCTTAGACTTAGCATAGCTAAAACTTCAGGGAAATTAGGAAAGTTGACTTCAAATAATCAAAGGAAATCTCCACCTACCTTTAACTCACTTTGCAAAATTCTTCCTCTGAAGTCATGCTAGTGTTAAAGTGTCAAGTGTTTTATAATTATTAATATATTCTTCCTTTTCCCATACAGGTTTCCAGTAAAATGTTGTTCCAACGGACTCTGAAGTTTTTGGTTTATCATGTCGATAAACAGAAGAAACATCATCTCCTAGGCCAAGTTATCTTCCCACTGAAAAATGAAATATTAACCGCTGACAACAAGCTAATCATATGGAGAGATCTGGAGAAAGAAAACTTGGAGGTATGTGATAGCAGGCTACTTGGCACTGCAGAACTTCTGCCATCTTACAAGTACTAGAGAGGTACAGCTGAAGTACTTGATACAACAGATATCTACATCAAATGCAGAAGTATTTGACAAACATTTGGAATCAAAGATTCCAACCTGCAGATCCATAGCTGTTGCATAGGGATTATCCAACTGCCCAGAAACAGTCACACAAACTAGGAAATAGTCAGTTAAGAACACACTTCTTACTCGCTTCTGTTCTGAATTGGTAAGAGCAGAAAAAAGGCAGAAAAGGCACAGAAACAGGCATCACCTGGAAGAGATAGTTCAAAGGTTCCAGAAAGCTGATTAATTGGTGCTATCCAATGTCACAACAGAATAAAGCCATTACAATTTATTACTCATGTGAATTGAGCCCTTAGTGTGGCAGAAACCACAAGTACAAAGGACAACTTCCCCCCTTCCCTATTTGTCTGTGTGAAGAGAAAGTTTGAGATATATTTAACAAGTGTTGTTCTGCTTCCAAAGCCTCCTTCAGAGTATGGTGATATCCAGTTCTCCCTCAGCTACAATGACTACCTAGGCCGTCTTACGGTAGTGGTTCTGAGGGCAAGAGGACTAAAGCTCCAGGAGGAGAGCCATGCTATCTGTAAGTGTGATTTCCTCTCTGCTATCAGCTCCAGTATTCCTGTTTTAATTTGCTCCTTCCTCATCTGTCCACCCAGGCTTGCACTGAGTGACTCTGAAAAGAAAAAACAAACATATGGGTGATTTAATTTGTGTGGAAACAACCCATGCTTTATGACTGGGGTAATTACATTTTGATAGCTTGGTTCTGCTATGTTTTGATTTTGTTTCATAGAATCATAGAATAGTTAGGGTTGGAAAGGACCTTAAGATCGTCTAGTTCCAACCCCTCTGAAATGGGCAGGGACACCTCCCACTAACCCATGTCACCCAAGGCTCTGTCCAACCTGGACTTGAACACTGCCAGGGATGGAGCATTCCCAACTTCCTTGGGCAATCCATTCCAGTGCCTCACCACCCTTACAGTAAAGAACTTCTTCCTCATATCCAATCTAAACTTCCCCTGTTTAAGTTT
>WYDI02004286.1:0-33730 GCA_009867235.2 Psittacus erithacus | reverse complement strand
CAGAGGAGAGGGGCAGGATCACCTCCTTTGACCTGCTGGTCACGCTTCTTTTGATGCAGCCCAGGATACGGTTGGCTAGCTCTTCTCTATTGTGAGAGAAAAACATACTTTCCCATCAGTCATTTCCTTGCACTAAAATAAAAAAAAAAAAAAAAGCCAAACTTTTTTGCTTGACTCTGATCTGCCGGTTGCTTTCCTCTGCTCCCATTCCAGCTTGAATTAATCCAAAGATAGATAAGCAGAATACTGCACAGCTATGCCAGACTGGGAAGCTATTCTGAAATTTTCCTTACTCGAAATGCTCTCTGATAATGGCATTATTATGTCAGATCTACTGGAAATATTTCATATGATGCCACCTAACATTACATCTGGTTTCTTAAATTTTCTAGCTTCAGGATACTTCATGATATAGGCACACTTTTATCTTATGATCAACCAGTTCTCCGAGATTGCTCACCTTCTCATTTGTTTCAGTCAGATAATTTTTGAGCAGAAATTCCTCTTAGTTCATTGTTGCTCAGTATTTCACTATTGTACTCTTTATGCTCATTATATAGGCATTTTTACGTACTCAGAATTATTCAGTACTTCATAAGTTATTTCTGTCCTCCTTTGTACTAACAACGTATTCTAAATTTGTTAGTAAAAATACTTACATACTTGTACTTTTTGTTTCAAAACCACTAGTGGAACCACTCAATGAATTTTGTGAATAAAGATATTTTGACTAAAGAGCTTCAGTAAGGTCTGACAATTATTAAGTGAATTTAATTGTCTCTGTCTTAACTAATGAAATTCTTTACATGAAATCACATAAAATTCTTTATTGGAGTTCTAAGATATTTGACTGAGTTTGATCTCCTTATCTTAGAAAAATCAGACATCTGAAAAAGACATTATATTGTTTTGGTAAAGTGCAAGATGAGTAAATCCATGCTGCATTCTGTTTTCATTTACCTCTGCATATTTGAAGTGTTCTTGAAGTGTTCTAAAGCTGTGCTCATAACCTATGTGCCATTTAGTTGTGTAGACCATTCTTTATTTTCTATTTTGTAAATGTATATCCTGTGTTGACTGCTTTTCAGTTATATCTTCCCTGATGTAACATATTTATTAAAAAGTTCTGCTGCTGGATCTGTAGCTTCATGTGTGAGTTCATGCAGTATTTCAAAGAGACTATCTAGCTCCCCCAACTTTAGTACATTAAATTGTTTGACTCTTGGTTTCCACTTCAGCTGTTGTAATTTCCTTTTCCAGATTCCCACAGCTATCATACCTCTGTTCCATCTTCACTATCACCATGCATACTGAAAATTGATCAAAAGCTTTTAGAAACATAGCTAGTGACCCACACTAGGTCCTCTGGGACTTTCAAGTCCAGACTCTTATAATCACAGGCAAAAGCCTCATACAGAGGAGTCCATAGGATATCTGTGCCAAATGCTGCTTCCCAGTATCTGATAACTTAAGACTTATAGTATAGAATAGAAAAAATATTCCAAAGCTGTAATATGCCATGGGGAAAAACCATTGACAAGGTCAGAAGACCCTGCAGTGGGAAAGAGAGCAGTTTTGGTTGAGCTACTGAACATCATGAGATTTTATTATTATTACTGAGAAACTATCTTGCCCCATGTAACATGCCTGAAGTATGGCAAGTTTCTGATTCTCTAGAAAGAGGTCATTAGTCACTACTTCTTCCATTTGCTCTCTGTCCCTTACAAAGCAAGAGGATAACGTCTTTAAGTTCCTTCTGCAAACCAAGAAAAATTCTGAAGTCTTGGATAAAAAAGAAGTGTAAATAAAAGGCAGTAAACATGTTCATTAGAGAAATTACCTTTCCTTTTCTTTTTAGGAGACCTTAAGTCTCTGTCCTAGGCACAATGTACAACAAAGCCCATGTGATCCCATCTTGTTTTTTCTTTATTTGTATGCTGAAGACTCAGGTCTAATTACAAGAAGCCTGAAAACTCTCCTAATTACATTCTAATGTAACTTTCTACCAGCAGAATACCATCATAAAATATTCACGCTGTCCAAATTTACCTCAGATAAGCTGTTAGTTATTGAAAAGTTTTAGAACTTTGACTAAGGGGCACCTGTTGTCTTCTGCAAGAGACAGCATAAAACCTGCATCAGGTAACTGTTCATGTCCCTTTTAGTTCTTAGTAATGTAAACTGGGTGTAGCTGGAGGAAGGGAAATAATAGTCCTAAAATGCTGCTAAAAGATTAAATAATACTCATATTTCATATGGTCAACTTTGTCACCCTTTTTTTTTTTTAGGTTGGCATGCTTTTTAATTGAGGGATGATTAAAGACAATTTCAATTGAAATATTTAGTGATTTTTGTTGTTGTTGTTATTTACACATATGTTTTTCCATACTCTTCTGACTCTGCTAGATACCTTCACAACATATTACTGGTCATGTAGTGATGTTTGATTGTACATACCAGAAGCTGTCACCCTCTTAGAATTAATTCTGACACAATCTGAATACATTGTTAAAATCTGAGGGGGCTGTGAATGGAAAACATGTCAGAAAAATAGCTCCTTGTGAACTAGCAGGAAAGTAAGAAAACAGAAGGTTTATTTTTAATGCCGTTATCCATATATTATACTAAGTGTTTGTATTACAGCATCTTTGGTATTTGCTCTCACCCCTTTTTCTTGGTGTTTGGAGCATCACCTTCATCACTGAATCAAGCTGATCTAATTGGAATTTTATCTCACTTATTTTCTCATTCCTGTCAGGAACACTTGGTGCTGGCATGTATGGCAATGCATGGGAGGAAAGACTAGTTTTAACAACCTAGTTGACTTTTCAGCCTCTCTGGTACCACAGCCATCAAATTCTAATTTACTCATCTGGGGGCCCTCATCATTCCACAGTCCAAGGTGGACAAAAAGAAAAATAATTTGGTCATTTAACTATGAGAAAGTCTATACTCATAAAACAAAACCAGTCAGACAGCTATCTTGGAATTAACAGACTTTGTTGACTGACTCCTTACCTTTCTTCCCTGACTCCTCCACTCTTCCCACTGCCTCCCCTTTCTCCTTCCCTCACCACCATCCTACCTACCCTCCTCTGGTGGCTTTTCAACAGTCCAGTGACAGAATCATGTGAATGCAGATAAATGAGAGGTCAAACAACCTTTTTTTTTTTTAAGAATTATTTTGCTCACAGATCAAAAGCTGAGGATGGGAAGTAATATTTGAGACTATCCTGTAAGAAAACAAGAGGAAGATAAGAGCAATAAAAGCTCATTCTCACAGTCCCTCCCTTCCAAAATGGTAACACTCTCCCTTAAGCTACATATTTTTTTTAATGAAAACAAGTCCAAAACCAAAGACATTTTCTGCCAACCAAAATTATAAATCCAGATACTAACAGATTAGTAAGTCATAAAGTTGACCTGCCATGCTTTACAGGGATCTTAGGTCATAGGTGCATAGTTAATTTATGTAAAGACTTTTAAAGGACACGGAAGTGCAAATAAAACAACAGATTTTGTTAGGGATGTCATGAAACAATTATTTTAGGGAAGAAATAAAACCAGCAATAAACCAGAAATAAAAGATTTGTGTCTGACGTGGTCTTTTTTTCAGCCAAGCCCGGGTGCTCAGAGATTAATCCATTCCCTATATTTCTGTATTCATAAACAAGTTTTCTTTTCAGTTTTCTTTTATTCTCTTTTGCTTTTTTATAAGTGGGAGAAAAATACACTATTTTTTTTTTTTTACTATTTTTATTTCTTCTGCCAGTGGACATTATTAAGTAGCAGTACGTAGATGTTCTTTTCCTAACTGTAACAAATACATGATAGAAAAGTGTATTTAAAAATTCATAGTGTACATGTTTCAACAGAAAAAAAACCCCATGAAATTCAGATGTAATTTTGAACCTTCCTAATCTGCACTTTTATAATTTAATACCTCAAAGGCCTTTTCCAATTTAGGAGATTTAAAAATTTCATGTGTCACAAGACCTAGGTACTAAGCCTTCCTGACGAAGAAAGTCTACTCATTTATTTTAATAAATTCCCAATTTTGTCTATGTAAACCATCCCTCTGTAAGCCATCCTTTAACTTTACTTTCACTTAACAAAAATATTAAAAAATCCACCAGTGATCAAGAGAAAAGTTTGCTTTTTGAAGCTAAAAGCAGTTGAAATCTTATATCTTGGTGGCTTTCCATGATTTCTTTCTATGATGAAAATGCACCTTTTAAAAACATTTAAAGGATATACATAATAAATTGGTGAGCTAAAATCTCTCAAAGATGTATTTTAGCTTCATATCATCCTCTCCCATATTAAGCAGTTATGGAAAAGAACACTGACTACACCACAGATGTTTCCTAATTAAGTGGATCAAGAAAGACACAGATGCTAAGGACTATTTTTATGTGTGTGCTATTTATAATCTGCTGTGTTATATATATATGTGCTAAGACAGTAAAGTACAAATCCAAATTAATGTCTCCTAAGAAATATTTTCTTCATGAAAAATCGCTTGAAACTCTGTTTCAGAACCGTAATTTAACATAGACTAGTGAGTGGACTGCTTTCAGGAGTCAGCTCCTGGTCTTAAGTTCTATGTTCTTTCTTTAACATTTTGCTTTTTTTTCTAATTAATGTCTAGCGTTTTGTTTTTTTCTAGACTCTTCCCTTGTCACTGTTCTGATTTCAGCATCCTGTCTTCTACTTTGCAGTGGAGTTTCAGTGCAGGAGTTGTTGTTCTCTTGTGCCATTCAGGTAAATATAACCTTTTGCTTATCTTTAGCATTGTCTACATTTATCCCTTGACAATCTTTGCCAAACATTCATGTACTTTTCTTTTTTTTTTCTGATATCTTCTGACCTTTTCCTGACCCAGATGACGAACTCACAGGTGCGTTTTAGTTTGAATCAGAGTGCACTTTGAAATTGATGTCCCAATTGTCCCCAGTGGTCATTGCTGAATTATCTTGGAGTGCACAAATTGAATTCCTTTGGATGAAACTAAGCCGAAAGAACAGAGTACATTTAATTTGCTCCAGCCACAAATGGCCACTCAATCCACATGACCAGACTAGCACTAGCCCAAAATTAAATCTCCAAATCTTATACACTGATGCCTTTAGGTTCTCAGCCTTGTTTTATTGCATTAACTCAACTTTTTGCCTGGAACAGCTTTTACCAACACAAATATTTCCCAAATAGTGTTTGGGACTAAGCTCAGTCCTAGAAGTATTGTCAACTGGCAACTGCCCACTCCTTCAGGTACCAGGGTAATATTGTGCCTTGTGATTATGACCAGAATATGCCATGTCCCAGGCTTAGAAAAATGACCATGACAGCATTTAATTTCCTAATATAGATTAGCTGTTGAATTGAAGAATGTGGTTTATACCTCATCTGGCTCATTCTAATCATAGAATCATAGAATATTAGGATTGGAAAGGACCTTAAGATCATCAAGTTCCAACCCCCCTGCCATAGGCAGGGACACCTCACACTAAACCGTGTCACCCAAGGCTCTGTCCAGCCTGGCCTCAAACACCGACAAGGATGGAGCATTCACAACTTCCCTGGGCAACCCAGTCCACTGCCTCACCACCCTTACAGTAAAGAACTTCCTCCTTACATCCAATTTAAACTTCCCCTGTTTTTAACCTGTTTGAACCCATTACCCCTTGTCCTGTCACTACAGTCCCTAATGAAGAGTCCTTCCCCAGCATCCCTATAGGCCCCCTTCAGACACTGGAAGGCTGCTATGAGGTCTAATGAAATTGCCTCAAAAGGATAGGGTGTAAGGATTAACCCTTCCAATTTTTAAGTACTATCACTTGAACTGGAATCAAAATCAGAATTACAGAATGGTTAGAGTTGGAAAGAACCTTAAAAATCATCTAGTTCCAACCCCCCTACCATGGGCAGGGACACTTTACACTAGACTAGGTTGCTCAAAGTCCCATCCAACCTGGCCTTTATAAATAAACAGATTTAATAAATAACTTAAATAAATTTAACAAATCTTTTATAATAAAGACTATCTTAGTTAATATAGACTAGTGGAAAATACAAAGGTCAACATGATTTCACTGACAGTTCGCACGAAAGCTGGGCATTTTTTTCGTACACAGGGATTCCTATGTTTAGAGACTAAAAGATGAGATAGCTGCTTTATTCAGAATAATGCTTCTTGTTACCAGAGTAATGGGCTTAGAATTCAGCAACAAAAGCAATGTGCCATTCACACAGTAGTATTTTGTCTAGGGAGACAGAGACTAGTAACACACTTCTATAAATATGTTTCCATATTTAAAAGGACTTCAGTTATATTTACAGTCAGAAGCACAGTGAATGCTGCTTCTCTGTAATATTTTTTCTGTCTTTCATCATCTAGAATATTGTGTTTTCAGAACTGCAGTGATGAATGCTATAAAAAAAAAATCACTTGGTATTTATCAAGACTAATGAATTATTGATTCTCATAAAGGAGCTGGAGAAAAAGAAAAAACAACCCAAAACCAAAATATAACCTTATCAGCATACCCACCTGAATGAGCAGATAACAATGAAAGTGAAGTAGCTCAACTGCCATGACACAAATTCCCTTCCTTTAAAATTTTAATTCAAAATTAAACATTACTTTCAAGGATGCAGGCAGTTAAGGAAACTTATGATTCAATTTTGATTGAAGCTAACGATCCTAAAGATGTGTGGATACATAGAAGTGATATACTGATTGATAGGTAATTTCCTGCTCCAAGACCAGTCTCAAAGCTGAGACCGGACTCAACAAATAAGACAAAAGAATAACATCTATCATATGCTAATGACAGAGGACAGCGAGTATTACAGAAGGAGGTGCATTTCACAGAAGAGATTGAGATTAAAAAACTCTGGAGGTTATAGAGAAGCGCTGAGTCTGCTTAAAGATGTAACAGAGTAGTGCGAAAAACCCAGGATCACACAGGAATCTGAGAAGGGATTTCAGGAGATGACAAAGTCTTGGGTTCTCTTATTTTGTTTCTTTGGGAACAAAAAAAGAGAAAAGACTCTGGTTTATGCTGAAAGAATAACCTGTTCACAATTCTCCAAGTAGGCCTTTGGTGCTCAGTGATGGGTTGATCAAGGAATTCTTAGGAACTCAGAGCTAATGGTGGAGTGCAGTTTGGCTTGTCCATGACTGAATCATGGATCCTCCATGATCAAGTGAATGGGAAGTCTACCATGTCAGAGCCATGAATTTAAAGGTAAAATGATACATTTATTGGAACTGTAGATGGATTTTAGAATAGTATCATTAAAGGAAAACATATTCTTAAGGTTATGCTTGACAGTAAGAACCCTCAGCAGCAGATACACTTTCTCCAGTAATCTCTGAGGCTGGCTAACAAGACTGCAATCTCCTCTTGGGTAGGCTTTAAAGAGTTTTAAAACTGCATCTTTCTTGCTTCTATTTTGACAGAGAGTGACTAGAACTCTCCGCAGCTGTTTTCCTCAATCATCTGCTCCTTTTCTAGCTCCACTTTGGCAGGACCACACATGTCCAGTTGTCACCCCCAAGTCCTTGTATTTGGATAGTAGAAAATCACATGGGAGAATACCGTTTTATTCTTTCCAATATTGTGCTTCAATGTCTTGATTTTTACAGTACATCTTGGTTACCATGTTCTCAACTGTTGCCTTGCTTACAAGTTTTTTTCAATATAGTGGCATGTTTTTATAAGTGCAGTAACATGAGAAGCATCAGTTGTACAAGATCCTTTTGATTTATATTTAGCTTATATGTGCTTTGCAGAGAAGCTATACATGGCACAGCATAAGACCAACCTGAGAAAGCATGTGACCTTTCCCTTCCACCAGCCATTGCACATACTCAGGTTTACAGAAGCACTGCAGAACCTTGTTCTAACAATAAGGAATGCCCACTTGAAATCTACCAGTAGGAAGCATCCAGAGAGAGAAAAAAAAACCTATGCATGCTATTTCATTTGCATGAACATGAGCTGTCTTTCTGGTGCAACAAATGCAATTCCAGATACAGTAGAATATATATATTCCTGGTAACACTAGTGTCATATTGACAGCTATTCATTGATGGATATTCATAGTGGTGTTAATAGTAAAGTAGCTATAGTGTCAGTATACAATGCAGAAGGAAGTAATCCTGATCATCTGCACCCAAGAAAATTAATCCTCAGAGGAATTTCTGAAAAGATTTGAACATAGAACCTCCTGAGCAGGAGCAGCCTGGCTTATTTAGCTTAGCTCAATATTCCTCAACCTAGGTTTATACGAAATTTTGAAAGGAGTCTCAGAACATTAGAAGTAATCAGCAGCATCTCAGTTCCCCCAGGGCATTACCAGTTTTAGTTTCTGTGGCAATAATTATTGGCTGAAACCAACTTTGCTATGTTAGGAAGTGATCATTTAGTTGTTGGCAGCACCAAATATACGTTGCACACAGAGAAATCAGGTTATGAAACAAAGAAAGGAGTGAATAAAAGAAAACTAAATCCAGGTACCCATCCTTTAGTCTTATTTATAAGTATTTTCCCTGCATTATATGACAGGCATATGACAAGGATATTGTGGTGGTGACCCAGGAGATCTCATGTTGTGATATGTCACTAACAAACCCTTTGTCTCTGCCATAGCTACTTCTTTTTTTTTTTTTATTTTTTTATTTTATCTGCAATTTTAGCTGTTTATTTTAGATTCTTCTCTGCTTATGATCTAGCTTTACTAATTATCAGATAAAAGATCCTTTCAGTGTTTGCCCTTTGATGCATGCCACATCTTCTGAGTAGGATGAACTCCCAGTATGAAATCTCTCTTTAATGTTAACCAGTGCCAAGAGTCCTACAAATATTTTTGACAATTAGCATTATGTGCCTCTCCCTTCTTATTTTAAAATGGTCTTGCAACAAATGCCATCTTAGTATGTTGCTTCTCCTTAGGTATGTTGATTGTCAGTCTTCTGGGGCTCTGGCCATCTTAGTCTATGTCTGAGTCTATATAAGGCACAGTAAAGGCAATTCCTGACAACTCAGGTTACTGCCACACTACAAAGAAATATCAGCTTCAGCAAAAACACTGAGTTGCAAAACTAAGAACTTAGAGTTAAAAAATTCAAGAATCAGTATCTCCTTCATCCTTAATTAGGCTTATCTTACAGTATAGGCACTATATATACTACCTATATAAACACATTTTTTGTATTTTGTTTTACAGGCTGCTACTTTATTCAGTGAACAGTATGCAGTTTTGCAATGGTTATGTCAGGTTGTGCTGCAAAAAATACTTCTTCCCAAGGATCTCTACCTTGTTGCAGATTTGGAAAGAAAGTTTGAAATTAGAAGATTGGTAAGTGGTAGCAACCTGAGTACGGAGACACCTTTTCTAAAAAGCAGGAGAAAGTGAGAAACAGTGAATCCATCATTCTCTTGACATTTCAAGCAGTTCAAGCAGACGAAAACACCACATTACTGAGCAAATTTACTACAGCTCCTAGCTTTCAGTGTTGTAGTTTGGCCAGCAGAAGCAGCAGAATGAAATCCTCCATTCAGCCTCATTAAGTGTACAGAGAAAAAGCATTGTAGCCTTGGCTAAGCACTAGAGTTTGGGATTTAGCATGAGTGCTAGCACGTGCTGTTACTAGACTTCAACATGTAATAATACTCTTAGGCGGTGGCCAGACATAAGAATTTGAGGGTGCTTCTGAATTCTCCAGTCTGAAGCATGTTCCAGCCTTATCCCAGTTTTACACTGGGGAAGAGAGAGCATCCTTGAAACACATTGGGTTCCCCAGGAAGGAGTCAGGGAGGCTGTGCAGAGAGCAGCTGCAGCATGTTCTGTCAGGGCATCAGTGTGTACCACTTGGAAAACAGCAGGTAATCACAGATGCAGGTTCAGTTGCCCACCCAAGATTGCACTGAAGGACAGTGGCAGAACAAAAAATTACGTGAAGGTATTTTAAACCCTAGCTTAAGATCATAAATACTTAACCATGCTAGAAAAATTGCATATGTCAGTCACCTTCTCACAACTAAAGAATGCTTTTAGTGACTATTTTTGTTTCTGGAAATGGCACTGACAGAAATTATGACATGGTTTATCCAACCTAGGTAGTATACATCTTTGTCAAGGAAATACTAGTATGACCTGTTTCACCTGAAATTTGCCTTGGGGGTTGGGGGGTGAGATGTGCCTGTTTTTATGAGCACTAGGATTATCACATTTTACTTGCAGATTATTTTGCAGTATTCCACGGCAGGAAATACTCTCTTTCAGTCATGAAAGTTATTTCAACCACACAATCATTGAGTTGTCAAAACTGCAATAAAGACATCCGTTACTTCTCTTGAGAATTTCAGTGGCATAAATAGTTGAAAACGGCAAGAAAATAAAATTAAAAAAAAAAAAAAAGGAAAGAAAGACTTAAGAAAACACTTTCCTGAGATGTTGGATAAACCACTTGTGATCAAAACAAGCAGCAATGTTATGCTGTGTTATGATGGTTTTAAGGCAGTCTAAGTAGAGGCCAACCAGGCATGCAGTCTGCATTGCTACTGAATGAATGCAACAAGTTAACACTGCATGTGATCTTCCTTTGCTGAAATTGAAGCAGAAGCCGTTGTATAAAAAAACCCCCACAGCAGATATTAATACAAATAGACCCTTCTTCTCGTGCATTCCTATGCTTGATGACCATTATACATTTTCTATGAAGAATGATTTTGTACCACTCTGCTGTGGGAATGTGCAATGCCTTTATCTTCTGCTTAGAATGCTCTTTCTGATGCTCAAAGATCAGGCGTTTAATGAGCCTTTCAATATTATCTATTCACTGTAAGTGGTAGCGTATAAGCTTCATAGAAAAGAGTTTATTTGATCTAATATATATATTTTTATATGCTATTATGAATTCCATATTACGCTGTTTGATGTAAATTCCCATATGTGGTCCTTATGAATCCCTTTATAATTATTTCATTATGGTGCTAAATCATTCCTAATCAGCAGATAAGAATTATTATTTTAAAATATGATATAGGCATTTCAGAATGCATGGAATAAAAAGCATGAAAATAAACCAGCTATGTTTATTTTGATGCACAATGAATTAAAAAAATTCTCAAAAATTACATTATTAACATTTTATATGGGGGGGGAATGCAGATTGTAAAGTAGTTGGGAATTTCAGCACTCCTTTTCAGGGATTCATATCAGGATATTGTTGATGTTTTAGTCCACAACGATTTTTCTACTATAATTTGTAATAAATGTTGACCAGAGGAGAAGGGAGGATCATTTGATAGATGTGCCTTTGGAAATACAAATAGAATCCTGAAAAACTGAGCTCTATTTGATCTAAATGACCGAGGCTGTGACCCTGTTAATCTTTCCTATACACTCAAAGAATGTCTGACTGATGGCTGCAAACTCCTGCATGTAGGCCAAGAACTAGAAATATCAGTATGGCCATGAGAAATGTTGCAGATTTGAGTCTTCTTAGTTTCACTTAAATAAATAACTGAATGATTGCTTCATGTTTCCATGCCAGCCAGGTCTGGAAATCATCCAATCTGTTTTAACCTCTGGGCTTGGTTCAGATATTTTTTGGTTCCTCATCTAAGGCTTTCAGACTGTATTTAAATTGCTTCATCTCCTGAAACTATCATTCTGATTAGCCAACTCTTTGTTTCCTATGAGGACAGAAGTTCATCTCCAGGAAAAACCTGACTTCCTGTCTAGACCTTTGAGGCATGAGATATGCTTCACTGGGGACACTTTTGACATGAATTTAGGGGTTTGGGGGAAATTATTCTAGAATCATAACCACTTTTAGTGCCTGCTATAGAAGAGTCACAAATCTTTGAATGGACACTCTTTCAAATAACGATCATCCTTTTTCCTGTGAGTAATCAGATCCAATCTACATCTGAAGGTAAACAGACATTGCTGATTCCCCATTTTCCATCATCTTTGTGATTGTCTGGCATGTGTGTGCCGTGAGAAAGTGCAGCAAACTGAGAGCAGATAAGCAGCGTTTGGTAAATTTTTGTCTCTCACTGATCAGCTTCACATCTTAGTCCCCCAGCCACTCTGAAGAGAAATTTCATTTAGGCTACCTGCTCTTTCTGGAAAAGAGAAACTGAGAAGACAGTTTAAATGCCTCTGCATCACACATCCTGTGGTAGTGAAGTTAGATCCAGATGGGATACCTCTGCTCTGAAATGTTGGGGTTTAGAAGTGAGTTAACTCTTGGGAATTAGCTTTTCTAGTATTCACAGCCTCAGGAAAACACACTAAGAAAAACCAAAGCTGTTTGTTGATCACATATAGTGTACTCCAACTACCTCCCATTCAGTTTTCTAGTAGTGGATCTTAAGCTATCTGGGGGAAGCCCCTTTGTAATCCCAGTGCTAACAGACTTGTCAGTGAGTGCTGAACATTTCTTTGTTTAAGTTCTAATTAGGATGCAGAATAATTTGAAGGAGCTGGAGATGACTTGAGAAATTTGATTACTTGGTTGTTCTCACCAGGCCTCTGAGATGCAAACTTAAGGCCATAAATTGCTGAATTTGAGATGTACAAACTCTCCTAATTTGAAAATTTTTAACTTGAAAGACTTTGTAAAGTTCTCAAAGAAATTTTCTCAAAAAATAGGAATCTATTTTGAAGCAAATCTCAGTTTGAGGGCTCTGGAGTAATTTGAAATATCTTTGGAATTCCATCGAAACACTTTTTAATATGTGATCCTTTTACACACATAAGAGGAAAACCAAAATCAACATATTAACCTATTACACTGAGATATGTTACTTCATAAAGCAATAGCCTTGAAACTTGAAAGATTTGAACTTGAAAATCTCTCTTAACTTGAAAATTTTCCATTTGATTGTGTCTAATTGTTATTACTTATTCCAAGAGGCAGAAGAGTAAATGTATTATCAGAAGGAAAGTATTTTTGAGGGAAGAAAAGTCATTTTCAGTTTGAAGTATAAGGAATGTGATACCATGCAGGTACCTGTAATGGTAATGATGGCGAATAAAAGTGTGTCTTCAGGAACCTGAATTTGCAGTGTGACCTAAGTTACTCAGTATCCAAGCTAATGCTTTTTTTGTCAAAAGACTAAGCTCTTCAGTTTGCTCAAGACTACGTAACTGAGAAGAATGCTATTGAAATAATTCTAAAAAGGTTTTTTTCCCGGTGAATCAATTAACTGTTGCACTCCCAAAATAAATAGGCACCTTTCAACTAGTCAACAGATAACTCCGTAACAAATGAGACTGTCTAGAAACAGCCTGCAAAGCTGCTGAAGTTATATTCAGCACAGGGTTACGTCATGAAAAAAACCAAATGTCAATGCTAACAGTTTCTTTTGCCTCTAGTAAGTAGAACAATTAGAGTTCTGGATGATGGATGATTCTTCCATTAATCATAAAAGTCCTCCCAGAAATTACATGTTTAGTTTAAAGCAAGGACTTAGTTTTACCTAGCTGCAGAGATACAAAGTATCTGATATACAGTTGCTCTTGTAGAACAACAGTGTTGCAATGCAGACAATTTGCTCTGGAAATTTTTTTAAATTCTAATTACCCTGGACAGTAAATTTAGCTTCTTGATAAATACCAGTAACTAAAATTTCATGTATTGAAATTCACTTATTCACTTAAATAATTCTTATGCAGTCTTATGGCAAAATTAAGGTAAATACTTACAAATTTTGAAGTGTGTGAACAAGCAAGCAGGGATGTAAAGGCTATTACTTATTCAAGTAACATATCTCAGTTTAACAGGCCAGTATTTGATTTTGGTTTTCCTTCTATGTGTGTAAAAGGATCACATATAAAAAAAATGTTTCAATAGTATTCCAATGATATTTCAAATTACTCTAGAGCCTTCATTAAATTTTCATAGGGAAAATTTCTTTGAGAACTTTATGAAATCTACAAAAGGCAAAAGTTTTAAAATTATATTCGATTTTATAAAGACCATGGCATTTTTCTCCTAAATAGCAGCATTAAAAAACAATTAAAAAAATCTCAGAAATGTCACTGTGTAATCTGATTTTAGCTGTAAAAATTTACACTTCAATTTGAAAACCAAATTAGATTGTTTTTCTAGTTGTCATAATAATGTTATCTATTGTCTTCACAGAGGGTTATGCATTTTTCTTGGATGTATTCTTGAAAAATGGAAAACTTAAGAATAAGATAAAGATAGAACAATATCACTGTGAATTATATTCTATGATAATTAGTATTAATTAAACTTTTATATTAATAAGCTGGGTACAGGGCCATATATGTGTGTTCATCTCTGTGTATATGTATGTATTTGTTTACATATATATGCATATGTACAGGGCTATGTATATGCATGCTTATGTACACACATATAATTATATATACATATACACACACTTCTGAAATTTTTTCTCTTTGTTAGTATTGTTTTTTGTTCTTCTGAATTTATACAGTGGATACCAATATCTATTAGTATATTTGGGTGTTACTGAAAGAACAGCAAGATGCAATTCAACCACACATAGGATGTCTTCCTATTGCTTTGCAGCTTTTTCCATCTTACTCTCACAAACAGGAGCATCAGAAATTAATTCACCAATTGTACTCTAATCTATATAGGGGACTAAATAAATTAGATTCTTTTTTAGTTAGCAAGAAATTGCCTAGCAATATGTAATTTTACATAGTTTTCACCTAAATGTAAATATAACATCCCTGAAGACTTGTTGTGGATTTGAGACATTGCCTGGAGAATTCTGGATGCACAAACCAATGAATAGACTACACTCATCAATATATGTGTAATTCTTAGGTGACAGTTTAAATATGATTAAGCTTAAGCAAAACAAGTTACAACCAATGTTGAAAACATTCCTCATTTTAGCTATTTCTCAATGTTTAGTCTACAAACAAGACTGAATGGAAGTTGTGCTTGCCAAACAGAAGGGAGGTCTCCAGCATTTTGCAGCACACCTCAGAGTATTTATGGCTCTATGTGGCCACAACATGCCTTTCTTATCACTTATCCACAGGCTGTGTGAAACCCCACCTGATTCCTTTTGGTCTTTAACCCATTGGTGAACCACAGAAACTGTGAAACATTTTTGGGGTTTTGCTACACAATGCCTGGAAGTCTTTATGTGAGTACTGGTACACCAGAAAAAAAAAAGTTTCTAATCTTTGAGAAGTAGGTGAGGTTAGAGAAGTGACATGATAATTCTGGGCTAAAGCAAGGGCAGAAAAGCATATAGAGAGTTGCAAAGGCTTACATGTGATTTGATACCAATCCCTCCTGATCTGGATTACAATTAGAACATAAAGCTGTGTGCCAGAACTGACAGGCCCTGAAATCTACCTGCAAGGGACAATCAGTTGGGAATATTACAGTCATTTTACAAGATGCAAAGAGGAAGTATGATGGCATAAAAAGAATAATTGCAAAGAAGGAGGCTAGCTAACCAGCATAGTGCTGCTAGCTACAGTTGACCATTACAGAAGCAGCAAGACAAAACAGGAGAGACAATAAGGATGATGGGACAGGTTTTCCAGGGAAAAGGTTTTCAGCTCTTTGAAAAAGTGGAGTTTATATAATGGTTAAAGGAGAATTGCCGCAGGACCTGTTAGATTAATATTTTCTACAGTAAACAAATAAAGCCCTTCCAAATCCAGCCTTAAGAACATTGTCTTCCTAACAATTTTCAAATAGCACAAAGTTAAGTTTAGTCTTTTTCCTGAAGCAGAATTTAGGCCCATCATTAGTTTTTGCACCACATTAATTTTTCACCAACCATCTTAAACATATCACAAAGATATGAAAACCTGCTAGAGATTATCCTGTTTAGTGTAGTCACATAGTGTGGAAATAGTTCATTAACCACCTACTATAATGTAAATAAGCCCTAATAACTTCTAATACTTTGGCTGCTTGATGACACAAGATAACAACATAGTTACATCTTTTATCCTTTCTTATGTAATCTGAAAGAGCAGTTAACTTGTTGTGTCAACCATCAACAAAAGTCTGGAGCCATGTCTCCTCACCCTTGTTGGAGTATAAAACACACACTGGTAAATCCTACCTATTGCTATAATATTTCAGTAACAGACAATACAGGGAAAAGGAGGAAAGTTAGAACAGATTCCTCAGTTTAACTAAAAAGCACTGAATTCCAATATGCCATTAGACTCACGACCATATCCTGAGTGGACATAGTCTGGCATGTGTTCCGCCTCCACTGAGTTCATTATAGAGCTGGAGATTACATCCTTTACCTTTGAACAGAACAAGTATTGATTTATCAAGGATTAAATGCATTTTAGGTCTCTGAAATTTATTTCTATAGTCCTACAGAGTAATCTGGGCCTCTCAGTCAATCTGAAGAGACATAGGTATTTCCAGAGGGCAATTCATCCCATTCTAAGATCTCTAACATAAGCAGGGTATCATTGTGTACAGAGGAAGTCTAGACACAAAATACCCTGTCATGTTTAAAAAATCTCATAGAACCATTCCTGGTATTTAACAGCTTAATCCTTTTTTACAAAAATAGAAAACAAGACAAACAAACAAGAAAACAGACACCAATTACCAAGACAATTACCTATAGAGCATTTATGAAGTGCTTGTAGTTTGGAACTAGAGTAATGGTGTATAAACCACATAGTAATGTTTTGTTCTACAAATGTACATTTCAGTTTACCCAAAATAGAGATTTGAAACATAGAATGGCTGTTTTCAACCAGATATTTAATTTACGGCTGTAGTGTTTTTAATCTTGGTAAGTTATGCTCCATTCCAATTAACAGCCTGACTCTATGTCTTCCTAGGTATTTTGGCATGAAGCTCAACCCCAGTATACCAGTTCCTTTACTGTACTCTAATAATCAGATAGCTGGCTGACAGCACAAGCGACCACACAGGAAGCTGTTATCCAAATCTAGCTCCAGTCCTGTAATAACAAAAACATATTTCACAGCTTGTGTCTCCATTAATGTGCTTTCTTTGTTGCTTTTGCTTCTAATTTTTCTATTATCTCAAATGGAAGGTTTTTGTGGTGCAGTAGGTGACTAACCCAAAGTGCTTATTTGAAACATTCATTGAAGTAGTGTGAATCCCTGTGGTTTTGATTCCAAACCCCCTGACAGTACTTTTTTCCTGGAACAGCCCTAGGTGACATGCACTCAGAGCCCTGTAAATCAGTCTTATTTTTGTAGAGTGCAAGAGGTGTATAATTACTGCTTCTGGGACTTTTTGGGGTTTTTTTAAGTGTGGATTTCTTTGAATGCATGTGGACCCAACAGCTGTGTGTGAAACAAAAATTCCATGAACATCATCATGGCTAATTTGTTTTATATTGTCTCTCTAGAATTTCCAAGCCTCACCAGAAGTTATAGCTTATTAGAAGCACTTTGCGTAGGCTTGTGTAAATTGTGTTCATGGGTTCTCTGTCTAGAATGTGGGAGATGTCCTCATGGCCTGTGGAATTTCTTCATGTGCTTTTCCATTTCGCAAATTACAATTTAATATACTTATTTAGGACACTTATTTAATATTGAATATGGAATACTATTAAAAAATATCCATCTGAAAAGTCTTTCTTTTCAAGTAGCTTTCAAAATGTCAAAAATACTGTCCTTTACACCTTTCTTATTTTTTTACCGCAAATGCAGTAAAAAAATTGCCCAAAAGTTTCTTAGTTTATATGGCACTGGGAGAAAGAATGATTTGTAGTGTAGATGAAAGAAGAGCACATGTTCTTAACATTCCTCTTGACATTATCACAAAACGATAACATATTTATTTTTGTTTGATGTTATGTTCAGTGGAGGAGTGGACTAAGGAAGATTTTCTTGAGTATGAGACCCATTTCCACAAACACACATTTCACAGAAATCTCAGATGTCCTAATGGATAACGATATCAACATTGACCTCTGGGCATAAATATTCTCAAGGGCAAATACAACACTCCTGCCGCTTACTGGAAAGATGTCAGACATGAAGTGTTAGGGTTTATTCACATAACAGATAAATGCACCACTGACTGCACACAGGAGACGCTCAAACTTCTCCTGCACAATCAAGATTGCTATGGAACCAGTGCCAGAGATGTTCCAGACTGTAAGCAATATATAAAATTGGTGAATTTTCATGACTTTCTCAATTCCACCAGTTAGGCAGCCAATAGAAGAAATATTGTTAGCACTCTGCTAAATTCGTAGATGACTTCTGGTTCCAGAAGTTCTGCTGTGGAAAAGAAACTCAGGAAAACTGAAGGGTTACTTAACAGCTTCATAAGAAACAGAATAACTAGCTGTCACAAGAGAGGACTTATTAGAGACATATTTCAGTTCCTTCCTACAGAGTATTTTATTGCATGGCACTTTTCCTTTCTATACTTGGTTCCTTTTCACACTTTTTTCTGTCATGTATTTAATACCTTTTCTTCTGTGTGTTCATTTTTGCAACTAGACATCACAATTCAGTGAGTGAGCTGCTGAAAATGCTTCAGATCCATCCATGTTCAGATATAATTTACCATTTGAAGGAGAATGGCCTAAAAGAGCTTGGTCCTGCCTCAGCTTTGAACTCAGCTGAGGGATATCAAACAAAGTTTTGCAGCCCATTCTGCTCACATGAAGCAACAATGCCTGGCTGAAAACAAGCATTTTTTTTCAAAGTTCTGAGAACTAAAGATGGATTTTTCTGTACATTTGAAGTTAAAGTTTTAGTAAGTATAATCATAAAAATTCACTGTATATATTAAAGTATGACCTCGCTATGTGATCCAGTGTTCTATACATACATATATAGTGGTCTGTGTTCATTCTGATAGACTTGGAATCTTTTTCAAAGGAAGAAATGGCTAGTTATGCAAACTTCCACATTTCTCTCTATCTCATCTGATAATTTCCCACAAGTACATTCTGTCTCTTGTTGAAGACCACACATGAAAAATGTCATAATCAATACTTTTGTTTCTAAAAACTAAGAAACAGAAGGGTTTGGGTTTTCAAAATCTAATTTGAAAGCAGATTATAGCTATAACCATGAAATGGCTACCGCAGCATCATAAAACAGTATTAAAGACCGACAAACTTTCAGCACTTGAAAAGAAAGCCTTATTTAAAAAATATTTCCATATGTTAATCAGATGTTCACACTACTTCACACATTTTGATGTTAAATCTACCCAGAGACAGATACTATTATATTCAACCAACATCAAGTGGCATCAACTTTCTGGAAAAAAACGAAAGGCTACAAATGTGCCTTTATTATGTATGTGCTAAGTGGAGCTTTGCTTTGTTAAACTGGGTTGGAATAGTTGCAGTGCTAAGTGAAAGACACACGAAGAAAGATGCATATGAGCAAAAATAACTAGAACAGAACTAAATGTAGTGCAGGGACCTTCAGAGTTCTTTCCAGGATGTTATCTACTGGAAAGTTTCTTAGGCAAATAGCTAAGGAAGATCAATTAACTAATTAAAAGCTTGACATTGAGGAAGAAGGGCAAGGACAAAGTAATAGGCATCAAAATAAAATAAAGAACAGCAAAACAATTCCTTTTGTCCTATGACACTTCAAGCTTTTTATTATTTCATATATATCTTTCTGGAAGTCCACCCCTCTCTATGCATTTAAGAATTTTCACAGGATAGTGAAAATCAGTCACCATGCACACAACTAACCAATGAAATCTATAATATCATTGTGATTCCTGTGTACCACAGATTAGTTAAGATCCTTTGGCTAGACATTTGACAGGTTTTTTCTTAAGTATCAGAAACTGCATTTTATCACTTTTTTTTTCTGATAATCCTGGCACTGTTCCTATACATAGATTTTTTTTTGGAGTGAAGACTTTTATTTTAGAGTTCTGTGTTGAAGCTGCCCACCAGTTTATGCTCATTCTTTTCGTAGCTTTTATCTTGTTGGTGCTTTAATTTAAAATTCACTTTTCAAGAGGCATGTAGTCAGGGCCTACAGATAGAGATTTCTACACTTTCTAGTACAATAAACCAGCAGAATTTTCTTCAAACCAGTAAAATATTCTTCAAGCATAATAAGATATTAACCAGCATAGGCAAAATAAGAAACACTTGCATCCTTACCTCATTATCCTTTCCTGACCACTTTTGAGCAATACATGAGTTAGGATCCTCTGTGTCCGTTTGCTGGGCTTAATTTCTCCACAACATGGAGCCCTTCTCATCTTGGCTTTTTCTCCAGCTTTGTTTTGCTATGAAGTTGGTGGAGTCCCTTTGATTTATAATTGTAAGTGCCTTTCTTCTTCTTCCAAAGTCCTTTTATGTGTGACAAACTTGGTCAGTATGTTTTTAAAGTGCTTTACTTTCCCGCTGAAAAGAATGCAACTGGAACAAACTCTATCATCCTGAAGACAACGTACAGAAAAATTAGTTTCTTGAGGTACGCCTCTGTTTGACATGGGCCAGGTGTACAAATGCCTACTAATATCTCTTAGTGATAAATATACAGATATCGAGCACACTTTTCATTTATTGTAGTAGCACAAGGAGTCTGGGGAGTCACTACAGCAGCCACTGTAGTAGTTGTTAAAGATGCCTTAGTCTCAACTGCACTTCGAATGTTGCACATACATAGATGTACTGACATGTACAGGCTGAAGGACCATGTGCTACAAATACAAACCCACTGCTTCAGTAAAGACTGTTGTTTGAATGAGGAAAAGGATAACATTGTTCCATGCTTTCCTTGGTTGGGTATTACACGCTTAAAATAGTACTCCATGTAGCAGTTTCTCTAGCTTTTCCTCACAGTTGTCAGATAAGAATTATAGAATCAGAATAGTGCTATAGAGAAGAACCTGGTGAAGGAGAGGGAGATAGCCCTAGGAAGAATATTGCTTCCTAAGGAAGTGGGTGTCACAGGGCAACTGAAAACTGAACTTGCTTAAAGGCTGGAGTTATTCTGGCCAAGAATAATATCTATTGATAGTAAGATGATTATGCGAGATCTTTTTCAACTACTGCTAGGAACCAAGTACTTAATTTTGGGAAAGTGATGTGTGCTCTCTCAGGCCTAAAAAGTTTCAGAAGCGTAGGTGAGTTCATGGGGCAGATTTCGTTTGAAAAGCTTGCTGTGAATTTCTGCTTTCTAAAGTCTGGCTGAACTACCACAGTGTTCTAGCTCTACCTAGCTGGTGAAACAGCTCTTTGTAGCTATCAAGTGGTATCGGTGTGAAATTAACTGTGAAATGAAGTAGACCAATAACTGAGCCTTTTAAGGCAGCTTGCCTAGTCCAAAGTAAGAGGTAGTGATTAAAAAGGTTGCTACAAACAGCAAAAAAACCCACACCCCAAGCTATTTGTTTGCACTTTGAACCAGAGCATTGCAGAGCAAATGCCTGACTTATGTTGTAGCTTCATGTTGTCTCTAGGAAACCTTTCATAAAGTTAATGAAAACAGCTGTCACCCATTGAGACAAAGTGATCTGAGTTTAGATCTGAGTTTAGACCTGAGGCTGCAGCTAGTGCATTCAGCTTAGGTTCAGATTTTAGAACAATTCAAGCATCTTATTCCCCAATCAGTTTTGCTGGAAAGTAACATAAGCAGAAAGTAAGAAGCGGCTTCTGGAACTAATGTGAAGATATGCACTGTAGTACAGTTGAAAACACAAAAAACATGAGCGCCAAACCCTAGTACCTAAGGGACAAACTAGGAGAGAACCTCTGTGCTATGCATAAGTTCATGCTTTTTCCCTTATGAGTTATGAACTCCAAATTCATGTTCTGAATGCAGAGATGTGTATTATAAGCAATAAGACCAACACCTTGAGTCAATCTTGGCCATTATAAATTCCTTTTTCTCTAACAAACCTCGCTCTCTCTAGCAAGGAAGATGCACTTACAGAAGATGTTAATAATCATAAAGCAAAATTTATGTGGAGTAAGAAAACCTCTTTTCTACTTTTTCGTTTCTTTCTTTCTTTCTTTGTTTTTTGTTTGCTTGTTTTTTCCCAGCTAGGCTAACATGCAATATGCCACCTTAGAAAAAATTGCCTCGCAACTAAAGGAGTAGATCAAGCAGACTTATTTCCTCGGATCTTCACAGTTGTGGTGACTTTACTAATACAACATGATTTCTAATTGTGATGATGCTTGTAACAGCAAGGAGAAATTTCAGTCCGCTGCTTAGGAGTACTACTGGGAATGGGAAAAAGAAAGATTTACCTCATGACCATCACCATCCCCAAAACACACAATTATATCAGTTTCTAAATCTAAATCTCTTTGCAAGTCTTAAGTCTGGCTTTAAGGCTTGTTGCTGTAGGAATTCCTTTTTCTTAGCAGAATTTCTGATCCTTATCAGCAGTCAATGTTTCTGAGTAAAAGGTATTTCTCTTGAATGGCCCATGCAGCTTCACAGCTGTGTGTCAGCCTGACAATAAGCAGAAATATGAATGTTCTCTCTTTTCTCTCCTTTATGCTAAAAATGCTGAATGGAGAATTAAAGCTAATTGACTGCCAGTAAAGATGCAATGGAACATGCATATCATCTTGCTCAACAAACCAATTAAAGCCATATATTCTTTTTTATTGATGAAACCCCAAAGGTCTTCATTTAAAATCAACTAATTCAGCCTTCATTTATGATTTAGCAATAATGCATTTAAAAAGCTTAGTTCAGAATTTAGTATTAGTCACTTAATTTTGATGTGAGAGAATAATGAAGCAGAAGAACAATGGACAGGGGAAATACCATTCACTGGACTGAGCCAGGATGGCAGAAGGAGTAGGGTGAGAACTGCAGTAGTGGAAATGCAGCTAAATGATGCTGATATAAAACTTAAATTGCAAACCCTCTAACACCTTTAATATCATGTCGAGTTTTACAAATAAATAGGATTGTGCAGTCAGACACTTGCTATCTGATCAGATACATCTATCAACAAAATAACCATAAAGTTCGCAAATTGACACCTACTATTGTGGTTGCTGGAACTTGAGAGCCATTTCCTCTAATGAGGTAATGTATTTTCATAGCATGTAAACTGAAATTATATACACAAAAAAGAAATTGAGGTGAAGCTGATCATTACAATAAAATGTTCATAGTTCTGATGAGAGGTGACAGCACAATTTTGCTTTAAATACTTATTTGTATTTTGCTCATCAACAATATCACTATGGATTTCTCTGCAAGAATTAGGAATATTTGTTGGGATTGTATAATCATTTATATCCATCCTTAGCAGTGTATCATAGTGACTGAATTCTAAGAGATTGTCCTGCTAACGTGAATCAAATTCCAAACAATGAATCCTACCATGTACTTAAAAGGCATCACTGATAAACTTTTCTAAAACTTCTTTGCAACTGCACAGTCTCCATCTTCTCCTGATATTCCTCCTCTTTTATTTTTCGTTTTCTGTATTTTTTTTTTAATTTTTTTTTAATTATTTTTTGGCTTTAGTTTTTTTAGTATTCTGGATTCTGTTCCTCCTCCAGCATACAAAATCTAAGGACACTTGATATTCTTCCCTAAAGTCAGCAACAGATGAAGGCAGCTGCAGATAAAATGACTTGCTGAAACATCAGCTGTAGCCAGAGGTTCCAGCTTGTTGGAACACCACCATCTATATGCTTGAGAGACTTTCTGGAACTATACAGCACTGTAGATGACTGCTAGGGGAGTCATAAAATAAGACATGCAGATGTTCCTGCTTACTCCACCCAGTCCCAGTTTCGTGCACTCAGTTATCTTAGCTTCTTAAAGAAGCAAATGATAATAAGCATTAAAATGCCATGAACTAATACTTCCTGACATGTACTTCTCTCTAGGACCAAAGATCTTGATGCCAGAAAAACGCTGAGGATCTACTTCAATGCAACATCTCAAAGAAAGAATATACCTGGGACTTTCTGTCTTTCAGAAAAGTGTTTACATCAAAAAAGATTTAAAAACCAAGAACAACAGTGAATAATTTCTAGTAAGAAACTGTTCAATGAAGTTGTGGGAGGCCTGAAAGGCATGTGGAAATTATTATTGATTACAGAAGCCCACTTTATTTTATGTCTCCGAGAACAGTTGAACTCTCATATACTGATGGAGTAAAAATTGTAAGGTGGTTGTATGTAGGGAGATGCTAGATTTTAAATATTAAAATAGGAATGCTGGAGCGATCTGTCTCTCTCCTGCTGTGGCATTGTGAATGCTTATGTTCTCACAGCTGCAGCCTGAGAAGAAAAGATAGGATCCAAAAAAGAAAAATATGGAAAAAATTATCTCTTGTGTGCTTTTTATACAGGACATAGAGTTTTAAAGCACAATGGAGGAAATCACATGTTATAAAGGAGGTCTGGAAAGCCTGTGTCTGTGTGAAATTTGCCTTTTTGCAGTTCTTCAAATTAGATGAACAAAGCTCTGGACCAGCAGTTCTCAGCTTCAGAAAAAGAGGGTGGAATGTAAAACTGTTCAGCTCTACCAGGCTTCTCAACCTGCCATTACATGTTGGTTACCAGGAAAAAAGAAAATGGTTTATTGCATCATCATGTCAGCAAGAGGCCCAAAATCTTTCTCTCATGGGAAAAGTCACTCTAATAGAATCTCAGGAGTATGCAAGCAAAACACAAAGAAGCTGAAACATCCAAAAGAGTCCTTATTTCAATACATTCATGTCCCTTTCAAACATCCCCTGCTACAAATGACATTTAGTACTAGGAGCTAGATTTAAAAAAAAAAAAAAAGAAAAAGAAAAAGTATCTGAAATACTGGGAATTGAGTATTAAGAGTCAAAACTGCATCTTAAACCTATGTAATCAAGTACTGCCTCATCTACCTATCATCAACTTCATAAACACCACACTGTGACCTGAAAAGTTTAGTAAGACGGACACCACTATGGCATCATAAAGGACTCAGTTGCAGAAGTGTGTTCCCCCAGTGCCTCTGCCATGTGCCCTGAAAGCTGTCCAGGAAGCACTCTCAGTTGTGCCTGTCTTTCTCAAGGAGTCCATGGGGATTTCTTCTCCCCCTCCCTTTTTCACACAATAGAGGAGTGGCAATTAGGAAGCTGAAGTGCAATATTCTTCTGTCATGCAAGCAAGAAAACCCTCATCTCCCAGGAAACGCTTTAACCACAAGACTATAAACAATCAGGCTATAAACAATGCACTAGGGTGGTGTGGGAGGAGAGACATCCCCACTTTGAAGATAAGCCATTATGCAGGCGTCAGTTCTACGTTCATCATGCTAGAAAGAGAGGGTGACAGGGAGCAGGTCTGGGTGTCCGGCTCAGAGTGGCTCAGGGACTTACTAGGGGATAGCCAAGGTCTCACACATTATGGAGAGAATTGTGTATACCAGGTTACAGCCAGGTTAGAGTTACGCTGCAAAAAGAGAAAGATATTCCACATATCTTTTAGCAGAGCTTTATCTTTTTGTAAAGCAGTTATGGTTACGTTTAAGAGAGCAATTCAGCAGCAGATACTGTCTACAAGCACTTTTCTGCAGCATGGAAGCACATAAAAGCACAAGATCCTAGTCAAATATGGCTAGCCTTAGACAGCTATGTTATACGCTTCTAGCATGCTGGATTTCTTTCTGCCTGCCTCCTGCATTAAATGTGGCCTGATGTTTACTGTGCACATGAGGTCAAGTGTCTGTAAGCAGACCTATTATAAACTGCTGAATACACTGCAGCTGGCAAATTAGCTGTCTAACCCACTATCCTCCATATTGCAATATTACTGAAATTTATCCAGATACATTTTCCATTGTCCTGTAATTAGAATGTTATCTGTTATGAAGAACATGGAATGTTAGCAATTAAGACATCTGCCAGTGCAAAACTAAAAATATTAAATTGTGTTATTCTGCATAAAGCAAGCTTGCTTAAGTCTGCTCTCAGCAAACAATGGGCATCGTGCCATTAACTTCAAAGTGAGATCTAGGCTTAGATGTTTGGTGTAGGAACTATATCAATTGTTTGACTTCCCAAAAGAGCACAGAAGACAGAAGTGTCTGATAGACAGACTCGGGTAAAATAGACTGGACTTAATCAAAATGTTTACACTGATATGGCCATTGACAGGCTCACAGAACCACCTGTACAACCTCAATAGATTTGGAGAAGGAAAAGACATGAAAATGAAAATAGCAATAAAATTTATCTTGTTATAATTACCTTTCTAGATAAATGAAAAAGTCAAATCTAATAAAACCCCAGCTGTTAGACTGCAATTGTTAGGCACACACATGCTCTTACACAACACATGCAGCAAGTGAATATAGTTCAGAAGAGTACAGTGTGGGCATGATTGACCCTAACACAAGAGCATGGACGTAAATGTATAGACTACTGCTGACAGTCTTTATAGCATCAGTGCCAGCACACTTGGATGACTGGTATTACCTTATGACCTGTGGTTACCAGATGTGCAATAGCTGTCTCATGGTAACCTTTCATCTCTGCCTTTCAAACTTATCAACGATAAGTTTATTTTGAAAAGGTAGCAGAAAGTATAGAAAACAGGTTTCTTTTTCAGGATCAGCTAACCTCATGTAGGTGTTTCTGACAAGGGCCTTCTCCCTTTCACAAAAAATACATCTTTTTCATTTCTAGCATAGGAATATTTATCATGTTTCCTGGGCTTTAATTATAAATTATTTTTAATTTTCTATTACTTGCTTACTTCCCATTTATTTTCCCCCACTGCCATCTACAACGGTAATCTTCCCTCTCTACCCTTTCAGTCCACTAAACCACTTCCATTCCAGCCCAGGGCCAAATGTTGAGGTAAAAACCACTCTTAGGCAAAGTCCCTTTTGTCACACAGACAAAAATGTCCATTATGTCTCTTTCCAAACAATATGAAAATGCTTGTCAGGTACTGAATTAAGTTTCAGGGCAGCCAACTGTTGCAAGTTTCACTGGCTGCTTTCCTTTGGTTTTGGTAACAGTATACCAAAATCTGAAAGTCTTGAGTTTCTTCTATTGCCTTAACGCCTTCAGAGTTCAGCGCAGAGGTGGCCTCAGTGACTAACAGGAACCAGATGGCCTTTCCCTTTCACTAGTCTCTTAATGGATTACTCTTTTTCAGCAAGGTCTCCATAAAAAAGGCTAGAAAGACTATTTATAAAAACAATCAAACATATAATGCCAAGTCCGTAGGTGCAGGCTACTGCAGCACTCCATGGCTTTGCAGACTCTGATCTCACAAAATTCACATCATTTTGCAAAACTCATTCAAGGCCTCAGCTTGAAGAAACTTTCCTTGGTAGGTAGATATTTTTTTCTTGTGGTTTGGAATGAAAGACATTCAGTTCCATGTGGCTATGGTCATTCTTTTCATCTTCTCATCTGAACAGCTTTTACAGTCCAGAACAATGTGGTAGTTACTTTTCACATTTTAGTACTATGAATGCAAAAGTGCCTGAGGATCTCTCTTGCATTTTTTTTCCCTTTCCATGAACATCTGTACCTGCATTCTCAGTAATGACATTGTGTTTCCACAGCCAGAATACAAACACATTTCAAAAAATTAACTAAAAACACTGGAAAAATCTTCTCCGAGCAAAGCTGTAATTTATGTAAATGAAACTTAAGAAGTCATTTTCCCTTTCCCTACTGATTAGTGTTTTTCTCTTGAAGCCTTCTAGCTTTGGGGCTTACATTCTGGTGTCAACATTCTGGGCTCTGAAACAGCTGAATGGTTTCAGAGCTTCAGTCAGGACAAAAACAAACCCAAATGTCAACCCACGCTTATTAAAACAATAAAAGCAATGATAATGCAGAAATAAAGTGTTTACAGATTGTTTTCTGTATTACATTACTAGTCTTAAATGTAAGCCTTTAATGAAAAAATGCCACATTAATAGGGCACCAGGATGGGAGCATGAGGGATAGAAATAATGCAAGCACTCCTGGCAAGATCAACTCTTCCATTAGAAAAGCAGACAGTTTTTCCCAGTAGCTTAAATCTTGCAACCCTTCCCTTCACAACCCATCACAGGTTCCTTAATAAGTATATACAACTACATATACACATACATTCACATAGCCAAAGCAGTGGAGAGACTGTGAAAGCTAAAGGAAAAATTCAGTCTGTTGGGTGAGTTAAGATGTCATCAAAACCTCACACAAAGGGTATGGTTTTATATGTTATAAATGATTTCTTCTATGAACAACTAATTAGAGAATACACAAAAGGAGAAGCAGTTCTTGAGTTCATCCTGATATATAAGTAATATGCAATTATTAAACTACATTAAAAACTTTATTTGTGGAAATTTATTAGGAAGAGCCAAAAGGTATGGAGACATATGACAATAGAGACTTTGAATAAACATTCTATCAAGCCAAATAACCTTGAAATGAACCAAAAAACAGTATCAAGGTTAAACACTAGAGCAAAGGAAGCTAGTACAACAGTCATCCAACAGAAATGGAAGCCATGTCGAACTAGAATAAAAAGAAATTGGCCCTAGTTCTAGCAAGTTAGGTCTAAAACCATAACAACTAAAAAAGCATTTAGAAGACGAAAAACATGGACACTAGTAACAGAAGTTTATATCTTCATTCTCTTTTGATCCTCATGCTAGGTGGTGAGTTTTCATTTTCTAATAGATTTTAAGACACCTTGAAAAAAGAAAAAAGTGCGATACAAAATGAATATATAACTTGCATTGTTCATTCTGTAATGAAACTTTTACATGATACAAAAAATGCAGATGAGTTCAAAACTATCCTGACTGAGAGTTCTGCAAGGCAAGTTAACAATATTAGAATACAAAGAAATGCACGAGAAAAAACAAATTGAATCATATGCACATAATTATGGGTTCTGAACTTGCTGTGATCACTTGACTCGTCTTCATCTACCCACAGCCATCAGTTTATTGTATATAATTCTCTGAAAAATATCAACTCCATAGTGAGGTCCAGTCAAAAAGACAAACAGACTAGAATAAAAATACTAGAGAATGACTAAGGAACACAGCAGTAAGCATCTCCATGCACTTCATTAATGTTCAGTGCATGCTTTCCTGAAAAGCATGTGCAGTTTTGGTTGCCTGCATTGACAGGGACACAGTAAAATGTAGAAGTGCGACTGAAATGATCAAAGTTAGCTAATGGTTTCTGTACAAGTTTCAGTGTGTAAAAGAAAAAACTAACAGGGGGTATGGTATAAGGTCATAGGAAAATTCAGTTTGGGGTAGACCTCAGTACATCTCTAATCCAACCACCTATTCTAATAGGGTGGCCTCTGAGGTTTATCCAGCTAGATCTTGAAAAACCTCCAAAGATGGAAACTGCACAGCCTCTCCGATAAGCCTTCCACTGTTCTGATGGTATAAAAGCTTTTCTTTAAATCCCATATGACAATTTCTTGTTTCATCATATGTCCACTGTCTCTTGTCCTCCCATTATAAAAAGCTTGGCTCCCTCTTCTTGCTGACCTCCTCTTAGGTATTGGAAGGTTGGTATTTAGACCTAACTAAAACCTTTTCTTCAGTTTCTGTCAGTTAAAGGGTGACATTCATGAAAAGAGACAATGATTGCTCAGTGTTTCTAACGCAAATAGCAGAAAACAAGATTTTAAAATAAAAAACTAAAGAGAAGATTGACAACTTTTTTCCCCCAGAAAATATGTAGTTGTGGATGATGTATAATTGTAGACAATTTCAAACGTTGCAGAATTAATCGCCATATGATTTTATCTCCTAGAAGTTGATTTTTGAACCCACAATTTGAGAAGAAAGTCTATAGGAGCTTTAAGCATGTCTATGTAACATCTGAGCAACATCTAGGGTTTTTTTCAACAACTATTAGAATCTAGGAAGTTTTGCAACAGGAAGTATCATCCTAAGCTTTCCTGGTCCTTGTATACTTTCCCACATTATCTGCTATTTGTCAATGTGTCCTGGGTTCAGCTGTAGCAGTCATTTTCCTCCTTCTTAGTAGCTGGTACAGTGCTGTGGTTTTGACTTTAGCCTGAGAACGACACTGATAACACAATGATGGTTTTAGTTGTTGTTAAGTATTGCTTACACCAAACAGGGTGGTAGCCTAACTCTGGACAGCAGGTCCTGTGGTGCTTTATGGAGGCAGAGCTGATAGACTTCAGAAAAGTTGGAGTAAGCTTATGGGCTGAGTGCATCCTCTGCTCCACACTGACTCTTTGTCAATGTCTTTCAGTTATTCATTCTTCCTTCTATTGCAGCAACTTCTGGCTACTGCTGGATTTTCCCTTAAATATACACCCTTGACCAGCTTAATGGGAAAATGGTAAACAACAACAGCTTGCCTGTGTAAATAGAGAAATGAATGTTTAAAGAACACAGCACTGTGTCAGATTAACCACAGTGAAAATACAGGGGAGAGCAGGAAATCAGCTCATTTTACGAGCTTTTGTTGTCGTCATGGATGCAAGGAAATACTCAAGTTTGCAAAGACACAGACTGCTTCTCTGAATAACATTGTTCTTCCATATATAGTTGTATTTATTCATTTGTCCTTAAGCCACCCACAGGAACTTTTCAAAACAGAGATCTGTTTCCATTCATGTTTGAGTGTTGTCTGCAGACAGCAGTGGAGTTACACTTTGTGACAGGCAAACTTCAAAAGATTTGGAGGTTCAAAGCTTGTATGAGCTTATCTGAATTTCTCAGGTCTGAAAATCTCATGAGTACTAGCCTACAGCTTGGTACTTCAAGCATGTCCTAGTGAAATCCCAGATGGAAACAGAGGCATATTTTGACTTCAGAGGGCCCAGTCCAAGATATGCATTCAAGCTTCTGATAGGTTTAAGAGGGGTTGGAGACATGGTGCATGCTGGCAAAACCAGAAGCCAGACATGCACAGACTATTTTGATTCTTCGTGAGGATCCCACAGTAGAAAAACATAGAAACTCAGTCTCCACACACCAAAAAAGAGGCATTTCATGTTTTTTAATTACTCTAACCCACTTCAAAATTCAACAGCTTGCACTTTTGTTTTGTTTTGTTGTGTTTTTTTTTTGGGGGGGTGGTGGTTTGGTTTGGCTTTGGTTTGATTTTGTTTTGGTTTTGGTTGGGTTTTTTTCTGTTTCAGTTTGGTTTTTTTTTTTTTTTTTATAAACAAAATCAACAGGAATCTCACAAACCTGAATGCACTGTTATCTCCCTCATGACTGAACAGTCTTCTGGTCTTTCTTTATATGGAGAGCTAATTTTGAAAAGATATATCTCCTTTCTATCTGCCTGTATATATCATGCTCATCTATTCTGCAGTTGTTCTGTCACATATGCACACCTGTATCCTAAAGAATATAGCATTACAGTAATGACCTGTTGTAATGCCACTGCTTTAGTTTCTGTGTACTTTTCAAGAGCAGTATGACATTTTCAGAAAAGTAAAACCAGTGAGGGTGATTATTTTGTCAAATGTAATCATTTCCATACCAACAATACAGCAATGAAATGTGTGTGTCTTAAAGGGTTTTATTTAAAACCCTCTCTTTGCTGAATAGTAGCGCAGAAAGTTTGAATTACCAGTTCATGGTAATTTGTGGCTTTTCTGTTTTATAATTTTCACTTGCACTAAATAACTTGCTGTATCAACTAAAAAGATCATTTATATATGAACTATGGTTAATTGAAAATTAAATTAATTGCAACATATCATCTAACATACCAGATCCTTTAAAAGGATCTGGTATTGAAATATAGCATTTGGATGACACTAGTTTCAAACTTCATGATCCTCCCTTTTTCTTAGGATTTTGACAGTGGTGGAGCCACAATTGAAGAAAATATTGGCCAGTTCAACAACAAGATGTGTATATCAGTGCCTGTTATTTCCACAACATAGTTGTATTGTATCTCTCTCTTTTCATGTTGAATGTGTTAGAGATAATGCTGCAGATATTATTAGTGATTAAAATAACTTTGCGGTGATGTAGATAAACCAGATGCTTTTCTACTTATAAAAAAAATTTCCTAATATTTTCTTGTAGATGAAATTCTGTTGTCACTAATTATAGCTGTAGTTGAAACTATAGTATCTGTTATGCAACAAGTGCAAAAAGAATTTCCCCCTAGTCTTACATTCCTACTCACTTAGTGGGCATCTGGCAGCCAGCTATGAATTAAGCACACCTAAGAACATTTCTTTGGAGGTAAGGTGAAGAGGTAATTTGTCTGAAATTAGGGATTTGCATTTGAGTGTATGGAGAAAGACTTTCAGGATACTTAGCTGCAAGCAACTTAGTAAAACAATTTTAGTAAGACATTCTTAAGAAAATTTACATATATAGGTGCAATAAAAGTGATATTAGCTCTTTCATAACAGTACAAGTTACCAATAAATACAAAAATCAGAACTGTCCAGGTAGACACCATTGAGACAACCCATTTCAACAAGCCAAGCATGCTCAAGTGATTCAGTGTCCTCTTCATATTTCTAGAAGAAATATAGCTTTTAATTTCACAAATTTGTTTGGAGCCATCTTAAGTTATGACTGCATACCAGCAAATAAAAAAAACCAGAAAGCCTGGCAGATTCCATACACATTTCATCTTCAACTCAGGGACCACAGCACAGAGTGCATTAATCTAGCTCATTTTCCAAAGACTGTACATAATATGCAGCTCGTCTGAATCTCAGTAAAATATGATTTTGAGAGTTTGCCAGCTTCAGAATGTTCCTGGGAATAGTTTATCACTGGTGTTCTCCATTTCCTTTCTTGATTCTCTCCTTGAGAGTCAGCCAAGCAAATGTGGATAAATATATCTGATAGTTTCTAAAATATCTCAGCAACTAATCAGAAAGAACTGGACCAGCTCTCACAGAAATAAAATCTGGCTCTTATTGTGTGGTTCTGAAACACAGAACTTTAATAAACAGGCCAATTAAATATTTTTGTAGTTTATTTAGAGTATTTTAGTTGTTTTTTATAAATATACATGCAATTAAGAAGTACTATATTAGTTGCTTTCCCTCCCTATGCTAAATATTAATCTTCTTATTCCACACAGGAAAGACACTCTATTATTTATAATTTTTAAATTTTGAGCAACATTAGGATGCCTTTTATTCTGAAGAGTAATGGAAATAGTAGAAAAAAGACCATGGAACAAAAAAAAAACAGTTCATATTTAATGTCCTAATAAATCCCAGATTTTGACTATGCAGATGATGAAGCAGAAATAATTCTTTCTTTTCATAAAAAAAAAAATAAAAATCTGAATTGAAATCCAGGTTGTATTCTGTTTTTTAGTGTTTACTTGCCAATGTAAACAGCATTCCCTGGCTGGCAGGAGATAAACGCAAAGGTACTCTTGTGAGCCGCACTGGCTATTCTGTAAAATGTGTTATTTTTCCTTCAATCAGTTACAACAGCATTGGAGGCACCATTTCTCAGTGTGCTTCTACTCTCAAGACCACTAAGGACAAGGAAATAAAGTTTTCTGAAGTTGTTACCAGCCTTTTAAGCTGTTACAAGACTGAACTTTCTGGCTTCTCTTGAATGGCCTGCACTGAAAACTTCTTTGGTTAAAATCACTGATACAGTATTAAAATGTTTCTATCAGAATTTTTTCTCTTGATCGCAATTTCAGTGGCTGGCATCTTTCCTCACTAGATAAAGACACTGTCCTGGGTTCAGCAGTAGCAGTCATTTTTTTTTCTCTTTCTTAGTAGCTGGTGCAGTGCTGTGTTTCTGACTT
>WYDI02004284.1:0-98098 GCA_009867235.2 Psittacus erithacus | reverse complement strand
CCCTTCCCTTCCCTTCCCTTCCCTTCCCTTCCCTTCCCTTCCCTTCCCTTCCCTTCCCTTCCCTTCCCTTCCCCTTTGTTATTTTCTCTTTCTCTCCCTCTGTCTCTCTCCCTCTTCAGGTACAACACTGCCCTTTAGTTGCTGTCTCCCTCCAGCTGTCCTCTGGACTCTTTTTTTCCCCTGTAAACTGAGCACATTCAGGTTTCAGTCCAGCTGTCAGTGCTGCTGGCACATGAGCAACTCAGCTCTCCTGGAGTGCCTGGACTTGCTTGAAGGTGTTGCTGCCTAAACAGAGTTAAGTAGCAATGGATTATCTTGGCTAATATAACTGCTATTAGCATTATGAAATCTTACATGATTTCTTCAATGACCTGTTCTAGAAATAATGTATTTCCAAACTGCAGCAATGAGAGTAATGCCTATTCCAGTTAAGTTTGCAAAACAGTTATCACTCTGGTGTTGTTTTGAGGAGCTTGTAGTTTTATTGAAGCATTCGAATTTCATTCTTCAACTTTGTCTGAAAGCTCTCCTAACCAATATTTTTTTCCCTAAAGGTAAAAATGGAACAAAATTAAATTATGTAAGTTTTAACATCATATCACTTCCAACAGCCAGATGGGTTTTCATTGTCACCTCAGTGAAACATTCTGGCTGAATGATAAATTCCTCCTATGCCACAGAAAATTACTTACTTTCCTCTTTTTAATTCTGTCAGGAAAAGTTTTTTTTGTGTAATAAAATAGGAATGCTCTTCAGTGTCAGCCTGAACAGTACAGTTGCTTTAGTGTATCTATAAGCTGATAGACTTTCCCAAAAGGATGCTTACTCCAGAGCTGTCTCGAGTTTTACAAGCAGTGGGGAGAGTGGAAGTTCCCAGAGACAAAGTGAAATTTGATAGTTTATATTTAATATAATGGCCATAGAGTGTTTATTCTTGTCCTATTCCCTATTAAAAAAGAAATATCCTGCATAGAAATTAGGACTAGGTACTTAGCTACTTAGCTAATGACAGCTGCATTGTTTCACAATGTCTTTTGCTGATGATCATACTGGAGCATTTGGTATTGTGGGGAAAAGTTGTGCAGAAAAGCTGGAGCTGGAAATTTGATAGCTTGTATTTAATTTAATGGGCATAGACAATTTATTCTTGTCCTTTTCTCTACTGAAGAAGATACATCCTAGATGCAGTTAAAACTAGGTATCTACTACTTAGTTCATGACAGATCATGGGTCTGATTGTTGTAACCACATCTCCACTGTTGCGTTCTGTCCTCTTATGACAGCGTAAAACTTGTCTACACAGAGGCGGTTTTAAGAAGATGAAGCTAATGTGCAAGAATACCCTTTGCTATTCTAGAAGGTCTCCATAGTCTTTCCCAGAAGCTGATTTATGGGATTTCACTGTTTGCTCATCCCAGGGCACACAGTTGTCTATCCTTTACCATCGTTCTGACATGTGAATGAAAACATACATCTGCCGTCTGGTCTTCAGCATCCTGAAGCTGGAAGGGAAAAGAGGAAATAGTTTCTCCTGAATGGACAAGAAGTCTTTACAATGGATGATACCACCCAGTTCTGCAGGCCTCGAAACACTGCTTGGTAATGTTTTTGTAAAATCATGTTTATCAGGGAAACTGGCTGACAGCCAGCTCTCTGAGAACTCATTTTGCAATTGTCTATTTGTGGCCTTGAACAGCTCACTTTTTGTTTTCAATCTAGAAGAAAAATGTCTATTAACTTCTAAATATTTAGTTTAGTATTTCAGCTAAAAATGGGAAAAAAATTCTATCTAATAACAAAGAAATTTGTGCAAGAGAGAAACACACTTCTGCAACTGTTCTCAAACTGTATGCTGTTTGGCAGCCTCGTTCAGGTTGTGCTCCACTTCAAGTTACTTTGAAGGCTACCTGGTCTAACAAAACCAGAAGCTGTCACTCGGTTCTTAAAGGCTGTGTAGCTGTTTAAGAAGCACTGCCCTTGGCTAAGGGAACAAGAAGCTCTCCCACATAACATAACATGAAATGAAGTTGAGAAATGATCTGCCAGTTGTGGGAGTGGGACGAATTTATGAGAGCTTTGTCATGGTCATCAGGGAAGATTAATTGAAGCTGAGACTTGAGTCAATCAGTGTTGAAACAAACCAATTAATTAAATGGAAACACTTAGCAGAGCCTGTATCAGTGAATACAGGTGAATATTGGTGCAGATCTGTAAGACTGGGGAGGGAGAACAAAATAATGTAGAAAATAAAAAATGCTTAAAGGGGAAGTGTAGTTACACTATGTTTCTGCTGCTGATTCTATGATCATTCAGAGGATTAAGGATTTGGCACTGAAGGGAAAACTGCACTAGGACTTGTATAGAAAAGCTGGAGTTGTATTATTTTTTGTGATCTATCTGCTTTGCATTTCTATAATAGTTTTCAGCTGCAGTCTTCAGATATATTTTTCTTTTTTTTGCTTTTTTTATTGTTTACTTTATTTACTCATGAACATCCATGAATTTATTATATTTAATTGCATGATTAAGGCAAAGTCCATTATTTGGAATTAAAAATGTACAGCCCCAAAACACCATGAGATAATTAATATATACAGACATTGCATTTCCACCAGATCAATTATTCAAATGGTAGCAATTGCAGTTGTGTATAATAAGACCATCCTTGTGACTGGGAAAGTTTCTCTAGAGTGGCTCACTTTCCAGTTTCTCTAGAGGCCTGTTTATAAAGTGAGAAGAGGAGGTTATCGATGATGCTAAGAATCTTAGGACTGCAACTAGGCAAGTCTTAAGAGATAATTAGATTTAACTAATGGTGTACACATATGTTTTATCAGCAGGAAAAAATACTGGGCAGTGTTTGAAGGGGGTCTGACTGGGACAGTGAAGAGTACAGTGGTGAAATATAAAGAGCAAGGATTAGTAAGTGCTATTCAAAGATGTTAAAATTCTTACATCAAAGAAAGTGATGCTCAAAAAAAAAAAATAATTCTAAAGTCTGGTGTGGTGTATAAAAGAGTATCTGATTCAAATTACAGAGTTTGCAGAAACCGGGGAAAAAATGATAATAAAATCTTGATGATAGAAATCAAAGGGTATTTTTTCCCATTCAGATGACTGAAAAGCAAAATATATACTTAGACAAAAAATGAAATTATTTCTGTCTTTGTCCCTCACTTCCTGGCCCAGCATTAGTAACTGAGACATATACACATGAAAAAAAAAAAGAAAGAATTGTGAAAAAATATGAAGGTGTCTTATTAACTTGATTTCTGCATGCCAACTAGTTATCTTTGAGGTGCAGCCTATTTTCATAACAGAAAACTCCTGGAAGGGCTATATGCAAGGTTCCTAGTATAGAATCCAAATTTAAGTGCCCTTCTAAGCTGGGATCTGTCCCTGAAAGATAGAAGAAACAGAACAGAATAATAACATGCAGTTAAATTCATCTTGCCGTATCTCAGCTGCAGGAAGTTGGTGGACGGTATGACCTCAGAGGGATTCATCTCACTAAGGAGAATTGTTCAGCTGAGTGAGAGCAGCCAGGAAAAAAAACACCACCACCAGCAACAACGACAAAAGTCACTGCTTCTAATTCCAGACTGGACTGGAAAGGATCAAAATTTACTTCCTGGGCCTGATGCAGTTGCTAATAAAATCTCATATATTCAACAACTAACATGGTTAGGACCAGTTTTAAATTTAATTTCTTCTTCTTTTTTTTTTATTTTGAAGAAGCATCTTTTTATTGCTTTATAATGACAGGAAGATCAAAAAATGCTCTATATTTTTAGAAGTTGAGTAACAAAATAAGCTTGCTTGCTGCCTTTCCCACTTTCCCAGCAGGGCAATGGAGCGACTGTATATGAATCAGAAGGCAGTTTTGACCATCATTGTCCAAAATGAGGGGAAAATATCCATAGGTTAGCAAAGAAATGGGTTAAAAAAAATAAATCTGGTATGGTCACGTTGAGAAGACTGACTATGCCTAAAAGGTAGGTACGAACACAGCCACCCTCAAATTTTCATCCCCTGCTTTATCCCTAGAACTCCTGAATCAAGCTATTACATCCTGACAACACCAAAAAAATGGGACATGCTGATGCTTTTGAGTTTAGATACCTTGCAGTTTTCAGGCTCGGTGAGTTTTATCAAAACAACCATTTTGGTAGGGTACATATACTTACATAATCCTGTTGTGAAAAGTCACAGTGCCGAAATGTGCTGGTATCAAGTTCTTTATACCATCTTTGCTGTGCTTCAAAGAGCTAATATGTCATTATATTGGCATTAACACTTGCTTAACTGAATCTTCACTAGGGGAATTCTGACATTTCAACCTTTCTGGCATATTTTAAAGTGGCAAAATATTCTTTAAATGGACATGGCAGTAAAAAATCTTTTTACTCTGTCTCCTTTGCCACATCAGGGTTTTTTGTTTTGTAAGCTGTGTGAGTAGCCGTCTGTATGAATGATCACCTTGAAATTTGAAAAGGGATTAAAAGACCACCAGTTTAACCTCTGAGACTAGGGAATGATATAGCAGAAGTCCCTTCTCAGCCAGCCCTCAGTCCTGTGCCTTCCCTGCCTACTGATACTTATCAACTGTTTTTTGTTAATTTACCCTTCTAAAGCTTCATTTGTCTATACAGAGAATTCCTCAGAAAGTGAAAGTGAACTAGTGAGAGTAAGATTGTAAAATGCTATCGTCTTTCTTTGCTAATTTCTCACTCTAGATTAACATAAACTGTATAATTCTTAGAGCATTATAGAGTGTCTAGATGGCGAAGGGTGGGTTACGCCAAGTGAGACTTGTAGGTGTTCTCAGTTTCTTTACACTATTGAATTGTTTGCTTAAAGGAAAGAAGAGAAAAATCCACATTATCACCACCTGAAAGCACTGAACTAGTGAGGACGTTTTTTTCTGTTACAGCTGAAAAAATGTTCTGCCTTGGGTGCTGCTGGGAATAATGGAGGTTTGGCTGCTCACTGTGGGGTGCCTCCATCTGAGACTCTGGGCTGGGATTTTCCCTGAGTCTATTATTAGAAATTCTGTCTTCCTTACATCTTAAACAAAAGCTGAGCTGAACTAGTCAGAACCTACATAACTCACAGACACATCAATAGTAAAGAGTTTTTAATTTTAGAATAGTGGCAAGTATGCCACTCACCACTCAAAATCTATTTTTAAATGTTTTGTGTTTGCTTGCAGACGACTGGGCTGACAAAGTAATGTTCTTACTAGTTAAGCTTCATAACATCTCAAGCAGACAGTTTTATCTGATCAGGATGTGAGAGAAGTTTCTTCAAAGAGCTCAAAAAATACATCCAGTGTCCTGGTCCCTAGCCCCATGTCCTGCAGAGCAGAGGTACCCCAGTGGCTTCCTATAGCAAGTGACACTAACTGATGCTTCTGTTCATTACCGTAGTAAATGGGATAGTGTTTAATGCTCCAATTCAGAAACACTTTGCTAGAATGTCAAGCATAATTAGTTAAAAACATACTACTTTATCTTTAGCAGAACATAGCTGATTAATTTTCTAAGTTAGAAGACACAGGTGTGCAAGGATAAAAGCCTTTCTTGTTTGAATAAACAGAAACTGTCTCATAGTTTTGCAAGTTATTTCCTTTAAAGCAATCTAGGTAAGTGAATACGTAAATACCTGTTCAATATTTATTCTTGGAAAAGCAGAGACATTTCTGTTGTGTTTTGTTTTTCAAACAATGTTAAAAGCTGTCCTAGAGTAACTCTATTGAGCCTAATGAATTGTCACTGGAAATGAATTTGGTCCTCGTATCTCTGGTTTCACCTGCCAGGAAAAAATGGTTTTCATCTGACTTTACATATTAATCACCCACAGGCAAGGAGACAAGTCCTGGAACAACTCTGTCGTCTTTATATGGACTTTCTAATTCGGTTTGTTTTCTAATGAGGTGAGAGGGAAGTCAAGATCACTCCATTTTTGTAACAGCTTTGAGTCAGTTCCACAGATTTGATCATGTTTACCCTCAAACTCAAGAATATCTTGCTAGATTAATCACTGTCTGAGAAAAGGCAGAACGTCAAAAGAATATTTGGAGAATGGAAAAAGAGAAAACACTTTGGACATTTTATTAGCTGACTTGTGCACAATATATTCCTCTGGAAGAAGCTAAAGTAACTTTCAAACATCTTGAATACTCTAACCTTCAGATCGGTGGGAAACTGGCTGTATTTATGCTCTGCCTACACAGGTAAGATACCTTTGCCAGCACTGAGAAAGTGACTCAGCAGTGTCTGGACAAAGGGCCCAGGATCTCTGAATGGGAGGTCTGGATGCAACTGTGCCCTCCGGCTGCCCCCCTCAGACTGTGCCACCTTCATTTGAACCTTCTCAGTCTGCCTGTGGCCAGATTAGGGGGAAATATGTTGTATTTGAAAAGCAGTCATCTTCCATCTATACCTACTCATTGCCTAAGATTTTCTTTGGAAAATACATAAGTTTCACAACCTTATGTCTTCCAAATTCAATGTCAATAGCACGCTGCTCCTGGAAAGCTTTAATTTAAAACTAATACTGCCAGGCAGCCTATCTTGGAAATTGGGTTAAAAAGATCTTTCCTAATCAGTAGAATGTTTCTCATTAAAGAGAACTTGCCTCTGTCAGATGCATTGACTTGCAGATTTAGTTGAAATTGTTTGTTGTTTTGGCTTTTTCCTAAAACATCGAGTTACATAATGCAGATTTTAAGATATTAAAATTTCGAGAGTGACGTATTTTAACGACAGATTTCCCTTTAAAAACAAAGTTTGATTTCTCTTCTGTCACCACAATGGAATAATTGGTGGTCTAGCACCAATGAGTCGTGAGCTGCATACATGAGGGCCACTTGAGTCAAGTTAAAGTCCTTCAAACCTCAGTTTGTAATTAAAAATGAGAGTATAGGCATGGTCCTTAAACCCTGATTAGAAGTCACTTAAAATAATTACAGAAGCAATGAATGCAATTTGAATGATTCTCACTCTGCTAGGCAGCAGCTAATCCTAGCTGGTGAGCAGAAATCTCCATAAAATATTCTTGAAGGTGATAATGTAAAATTTCAGATTATGTTTAAAAAACCCATTACTCAGATATACCAAAATAGCCCAGTGTATACAGAGCCAAATCTCAGCAGTATGTTAACAGCCGTACAGAGTATACCATTATGTATTATGTCCTCTATTATACTGTACAGAATTGCTAACACTACATTGTATTTAATATTTTACATATTATGTTGATAAATGAGCTATATTTCAGCATAACTGCTTTGACTGCATTATCAGTCATGAAGTTTACTTGCAAAACACCCCTGTGATTTCATTATGTGAGTTTATTTGGACCCTTATCTCTCTAGATTTTAACTTGCATTTTTCCTCATGTTGGTAATTATTTCCTCCCTTTATTGTTTCTAGATTGATTTCTGGTTTTGTGAGACTCTGATTGAGACACAGCTGTTTGGGAATGAAGTTAGAAATATTTAATTATGCTCACTGTAAAGTTTAGAGATCATTTTCTAAAAAAACCCCTTGCCTTTCCCCAAAACCTTCTGAATGGTAATACACACATTATGAAGTACAGTTGTCATCTCAAGGCAGTCTTCCATAAAGTATTGACCATTAGTGCACTCTCTGTTCTACCACATCATTCACATGATTCATCAAGAGCTGGGAAGGAACAGTTTGCTTTTTCTGGCTGGTACACAATCATCCTTAATGTAGTTTATGAGATTTAAATTCAATGCTGAGTATTACAAGGTTTTCAGACAATGCAGTGCCATAAAAAGCTTTTGTACTGTCCTTGTCTTCATCAAAGGCTATAGTTTAAGCCATATGTATCTTACAACTTGCCATTAAGATTATTTTTTTTTGTAATTCTCAGCCCCCTCTTGCTTAGAATTCACTTTGCCTTGGGAATAGATTTGCAGCTTTGTCCTGTTCTTGTCATTGTGTAGGTGGGCAGATCAGTACTGCAACCATATTTTGCTTTCATAGTAAACCAGTTCTCACTTCTTCTCCAAGTCTGTGAGCTATTCAGAATTTGCAAAGGAAAAGAAAGTTAAGTAACTCTCTTCCTGTCAACAGAAATGAGAGCAGCAACTTGTATTTATGTTCCTGCTGACTTCTGGGGTTGGGTTTTTTTTGTTTCTTTGTGGTTTTTTTGTGGTGTTTTGTTTTCTTGATTTTTTTTTTTTTTTTACTATATTTAGGTAGGACAGGATAAGAGGAGTGCTTCTTCTGGAAAGATCTAAAGAGTCACATCCATCTTTAGTGGAAGTTCATGCTCTCTTCCAGGAGGACTATGTCCATCCACAAGGTCCACATGCACCTCCTTCATCCTGGCTGTTGCTTCTGTGGTTTGCACTGACCCATTTTCCTTCACGTTGCAGCAGACTAGGAAGGCATGGGCAGGATTGTTTGCATATGTTCAAAGCTCCTTAAACCATATGGAGGGATTTTAAAATATGTGGATTTTGCTGACCGAAGAAACAAACTGACCCTGAGAAATCTGCAGTCTAAGGATGTCAGAGCACTGTTTTGCAGCATCCTCTTTGGGTCATATGCCAGACCACTGGGAGTGACTGTGAAAGGCTGTGTCCATGAGGCTGGTGGTACTCCTTATATTGTTGTGAGAAGGAAGCCTTTGGAATCAGTTGACTCACCTCTGGACAGCTGCAGATCAATTCAGTGAAGGAGCACACTGGAAGAAAATGTTAATGCTTTACTTTGGGCTGGTTTAGGGTTAGGTTTATTACCACTTTTGTAATTAAATCAAAGTGAAAGGCATGGGAAAAAAAATGCCCATTTCAAAAGTTTTCACCCAGAACTTCTAGCCATGCATATGCTCGTTTATATTCACATCTCTAATCAATAGAGAAAAATGCACTGCAAATGTCTCTGACTGAATCAGGTAAGGTTAATTTCATGGCGTACTAATTAGAAATAAGTGTGTTTAGTGGTAGAAAATGCTGACTTTACCTGTATGTGTCTTTACATCACTTAAGTTCTTTTCCTGTCCTTGAAAATATATGTGCTCAAAAGTTCTTTGTAAGCTATGTCATAATAGGCAATAGTCAAACAGGAGAGGTGCACAGGTGCTGAAGTTCTTACTAATATTTATCTTTAAAAAACTAAGATTTATTTTGCAGTTAAAGCTAACTCTTTTTTTTTTCCACCTTTTGAGATGACTTCAGAATAATAGTGATGTGGGAAGATAACCTACTTTAACCAATTTATGACATTTTTTTGTATAAGGTAGATACTTATCTAGTATTTTGTGAATGTGTCAGAATATTTTGACCATTTATTCTCTTTGTTATCTTAGTTTAAAAATCTTGAGATAAAATGTTTATTTCCCTTCACTGTCTGAGTGTCTACTTCTCAGAAATCCATGTTGAGGTCACATTAGGGATGTTCCATAACAAACTTATAATTACTTAGTCATTGAATTTCTGACGCATGATACAATTGAAAGTATTTTCATTCTCAATTTGTTACAGAAACTGTACTGAGTTGTTAAAGATTGGTAATAAGCACACACAAAAGTGTGCTATATTCAGATGAAATACTGAGATTAAATTGTGAGATTGATTTTTTTTCTTAACTTAATGGGTATAGTAAGTATTAAGGCAATCCATCACAGAGCACAGCACCTCAATTTAATAGGCATACAGCTTAAGATCAGCTTTGGAGAGCTGTCATTATCACATTGCATCTTTGCCAAAACATTGCTATTGAATTTTAGAAACACTAATTTGGAGTTTTAAAAAGAGAATGACAGGAATATGTCAGAGAAATGCTGGGATGTTTCTATATAAGATCTATTATAGCCAAGAATCATAGATTCTTAATCACAACTTTTCTTGCTGAGTCATCTTTTAAACTAAAACTCCCAATAGAGCAATAATGAGATGCAGGGGAAAAAAAAAAGATCCCTGCTCCATTGTGTGTCCAGCTGCTCCCCCTGACTCTCATTTAGCAGCTCAAAGGATGCTCATAGCTGATCCATCTCTCTAAATACTTCCAAGCCTTTCCACAGGACATCGTTTTCTGCAAAAGGCTTCAAGCTTATTGCCTCCACTGTAGCATCCTAACACCAAGGCACATCTTTTCCACCCTACAAACTGGACATGATATTTACTGGGTGGCTTCAGTTGTTCTTGCCAGACAGGAGGACACTATCAGAGTGTGACCAATACATCCCCCTGGAAAATGCGTTCCATGTCTGCAAAAACCCTTGCCTCCAATCTGGGAACATGGATGATGGTACAGTGAGACATGTGGTACAGGGCTGCACCTAATCCCTTCTAATGTCTACTGCCATAAAGGAATTTGTTCTTTGTAACAGAAACTGCTGTTTCTACACAAGGCACTTCTGGAGCTTTTTGTATGGCCACAGGAAGGTCAGCTGCTAGGCTGGGATGATCAGGTGTGACCCAACCTGGTCACTTCTGCAGATCCTTCTTTTGGAGCAGGTGCTAGACCAGCCTGGTTGTGCCGGCCAGGGCAGCACCCTGTGCAGAAAGCAATGAGAGCTCCAGCACAGGGGCTTCAGCCCTGCTGTCCCTCTGTGATGTCTGGCCTCTGGCCTGGTGTTGCTTACTGCCTCTGACCCCTCACCCCTTTTCCACCCTACCTCCTGCAAAGGACCTTGCGCAAGTTTTTTTTCTTTAAAACTTTTTTTTCTTTTTTTCTTTCTTTTCACTTGCACAGTGTTTTTTTTTCACCTGAGTGCTGTGTAGGTACCTTTCTAGGTGTCTTTCTCCCTCCATTTTTGAGTCCTGAGACCCTAATCTATGTCCATACCATTTCATTACTAACATATTTAAAAATATGGTCTGTACTTGTTGGCAGAAATGTGAGTTGTCATCCATGGCAAGGTGGTAACATAGTTTGTATGTTGTGTACTACCAGCAGAGATCACAAGATACAGACAACAGTGCTTCACAATTAAAGATATTTCAGCAGTGCAGCCCCCCATGACATAACATGCTCTAATAGAGTAAAGCTACTAAATAAAAAAAAATTACTGAGAAGCTGAAAAATCCTAACCACTATGCATGAAGTCAGCATTTAAAATGTGCTCAGATGTCTGTGAAAATTAATGAAATGTCAGTTTGAGAACTGAAAACATATTGTTAGATTATATTTTAACATGAGCAGGTGAAGATGAAGTATATTCCATGTAGTGAAATGACTAGAAAAGTCAGCAGCACTTACTTGCCTAGCATACTTGCAATTAATTGCATTTTAGTTGAAGGGGTACAGTATTTACACCGACTGAAAATTAATACTGTGTTTAGCAGGCTGCATGGGAAAATGGATATACTGCTCCACCTGGAAGATGCATTCTTATTTCCAAAATTATGAGGAATTACTGTGAGAGATTTCAGCATTTTCTGTTAGGTACAGCCTGATGATAAAGTGTGCTAATGGAAACCAAACAGTATGAGGAGAAAGTAGCTATAATCTTCATGCTCATTGACAGCTCTAAAATCAGTGACATTAACTGTAATAGCCTTTAGTCAGGACAGAGTTTAAGCCATTGTTGGGTAGACAGGTGGAAGGGGAGTTAAATCACATTTTCTTTGGAAAGTTGTATGTGATCCTGAGCTTTGTCTTTCATGCCTACTTGCCCACTAAAAAGAAATCTCAGCCTTTTTTTTTTTTTCTATTGGCCAGTTTCAATCACATTTGGCATAAAACTAAAGATCTCTGAGTTAGTTAACTTTGTCAAATCTTACGCAGCCGTGACACATTTGTAGTAGTAGCCCCAATAAAGAAAAGGCTGGTGTTAGCTCATCAAGCAATGAAGAATTCGCACTGGAGAAGTGTCTATAAAAGTCCACCATGTGCTTTGGTGTGTCTTGTACCTTCTAACACACCACAGACAATCAATCACCCAAGGACATTGACCTGTGGGAAGCCAGATAACTGGTTTCAGTGGCTGGTTGAACTAGTTTTTTAGTTCACAGGGCATGTTACAGAAAAATTTAAACCTGAGCTATCAGTAGAAATGTTGCATTTTCAGTATTTTGTGTACAATGGCTGACTGCTGACTTTATTTTTATTTTTAATTAACATTATATTTATAAGTGTCTGTGGTTGAATGGAATGTACAACACTTTTGTTCCTTCCTAACAAAAGAAAGCAAGTTGCCACCTACTTCTTTTCTAGCTGAAGCTGTATAACTGGTTATGTGGCCATGATTTCATCTCAGATACTAATATACAGAACTATTGCTATGAAATTCAGCATCAGAAGCAGCAGGAAAAGTAATGAAGAAGAATGTGAGATGTTAAGGAAAACTGTTGCTACGTAGGGTGGCTCTTTAACAGTCTCTAAAAGCTGGTAGATGAACTTTAAAGGCTGTATACGCTTCAGCAGACTGAAGCTATACTTCAGCAAACCTGAGACTAAATGACGATAATGTTAAATGCATATTGCCCACTTCTGGAAAAAGAGCAGTGGAAAAAAAACCTTAAAAATCATGCTTTTCCTAAGGATTTAGGAAAAAAGGTGACTTGTGGGTGGATAAGATTTAAGCACCATATAAATAAGCTAAGTGTTCTGAGGCAACTTGAATTTCTTTAAGAAATGGCATTGACACAGAAGAATCAATGATTATAGCAAAGCTATAGACATTCTTCTGGAATAAGTAACAAAAAAAAGATAATTTCCGTCTTGACAATTGAATGTTAGATGCAATCTTACAGAAGACAAAGAAACAGTAATGCTCAAGATAAGTAAATATTACACATATTTCAATAAGAATGCATTTAACAATGTATCAACTTTATTTGCTATAAAGTATCAGAAAATCTTCAGATACAGCATGCAGGATTCTTGACAATATCAAGCAATCGTAGTTGTAAATAAAGTTACTTTCATTTTCAGCATTGTTTTTAAGAACCCTTTTCAAGAGATGTTGCTTTGATATTTATTTAAGCAGTTAGAAAACAAAGCCTCAGGTGGTGAAAACATATGCATGTCAGTACCTTTTGCTTCAAACTGACAGCCAGTGCATCTTTTCAACAAGCCTCAGATGGTTTGTAGTTAGCTGGCCACGTTAAAGATTTAAACTCTCCAGGTTAGTGTTTGTCCTTTTCAAGGGAAGATAGTTTGCTACATCTTGCTCTCCTGCAGCGCATTCTTTCTCCTAACAGAGCTACCACTGAACTAAGGTTTCAGCCCTGCTGTCCACCACTTCACTTTCTCGTAAACAGGACCAATTTTCCTGGTGACCAGAAAATGTACACTGTTCAGCTTTGTCAGAAGGAAGATACAACATGCAATTTCAGCGGCTAGAGAAGTATTATGCTGTCCTTGGCCACGAGAATTCACAAACAACGTTTTCTTTCATATTTTTTTTTTGTAAGGTTAGTACAATTCAGGACTCCTTGTTTCTGATGTGGAGCCACAAGTGTATTCCTATAGTGTTCAGCTGCTAGCCCTCTATTAGAAATTTGCTTATGGTTTCTGTTAGTTACTTAGCATCTTTCTTTCAGGTCTATACTGCTGGAAACCCTAAGGTGTAGGTCTAAGGCAAAATACCCATGTCAGCCTGGATGGAGTTAGGAAAGGGAGCACCTCCCAAGGAAAGATAGTTCCCTTCCCTTCCTTTTTGTCAGCTTCAGGTTTTGTTCTTTTGCCCAATGTAATACAAATTGGTAAACTGAGGCACGTAACTATTCAGAGGGGGAAAAACCCCGCCTTTTAGCATTGCTTTTTCTATTCTTGTGTTTTGTTTCTTCCTTTAAATCTTCCTTAAGAGGCTTTCAAAAATCCATTTAGCTTGACTCAGTTTGAAATATAAATAGCAAGCAGATCACTGCCCCAGATAGCATGTGTGCGACTCTCTTTAGCACTTAAACAGCACCCAGTAAATGTCTGGCACACACACAGAGAACTGGGTCTCTGTGGACTAAGCTGCTTTAAACACACGTCATGAGACCGACATGTTAGTAATTGCCAGTTTACACACTGAAACTCCCAGCTGACCTAAGAGCTCCTAATTGGTAGTGAAGGAGAAAAATTCATGATGAATTACTATGGAGCAATTTTTACTTTAGCTTGTGAATATTTTTACCATGTTGCAAGTTAACTCCTTAATGAATCCTATAGTAACACATTCATATGCCTGTATCTGAAGATCAGTATTTCCCTGGAGGGAGAGGTTTGTATCACTGTTAAAGTAGCCATGTTATCTATCAGAACTTTTATGTAAAGATTATTAAGAAGAAAATGGAGCTATTTTATTCCTGTAGCTTTAGCACACTTGACCCTTGTTTCTGTGCAATGATATATCTTAACTTACCAAAAATACTATCTGGAGAATAACCTATGGACACTTACCTCACTTATGCTTCTGCATGGTTCAAGGTTAGGTCACCACCTGCCTCGGAGGTATAAATCCTGGCCTAAAAACATGCAGGCTCAGCCCGTTTGTGCCAGTATTCTCTTCATCTATACAGAGATATCAAAAGTGTATATGTAGGGCTTCAAGGATTCAGGGGTATTTTTAACAAAACTCAGTGGCTAAAAATATCACTGCCAACTTTTACTATCAGGTACAATTTCCACCAAACTTATATTTTAACAAGAAATATAAATTTACAAAATTCTATAAGGATGTTTTCCAACAATGCCTTAGACTGCTTTATTTAATTATCAAATCAGAACGCATAATCTATAGAATAAAATCACATTCAGAAAAAGTTTTGCATTTTTTCATATCTTTGGGAGGAAGCGGGTTTTTTGTTTGTATTATGCTTCTAAGGGAAACTGCCTGTCTTTAAGTCCAAGGTTTGATCTTGTAAAGATATCACCATTAGCATGGTCTCATGCTCAACTCAGTTATCAAACTTCAGAATAAAGAAGGAAAATAAATTTCATGTTTCAAAAGAGGCAGTTGTCTGTGAATCTCATTTGTGTTCGAACCAGTGCTGCACAACACAGCACTGGTTTTGTGGCAGGCATTGTTTTTCCATTCCCTTGTGATATCTGCAAGCCACATTCAACTGTCTGAAACACTTTGCAAGATCCAAGTTTGAGTTTTGTCCTCAGCTGTCTGGAATAAACAGAATTACCATCCAGCATTGCAGGCAGGGTGGCATGAGACTTGTAGGCTTGACATTCAGAAACTGGCAGTTCTTCAGCTTTCCAGTAGCTTAGTCCAGTTATTTCTTCATTTTTCAGTATAGCAGATGCATTTACTCTCTATTTTCTGGTGGTCACACTAAAGTACTTGCATGAAGATATATTACGTTGATGCAAAAAATGGCACTTTTTTTCTAAAACAGATCAGGTAGTAAAAGGAAAGCTGATTTCTTCATTTTCTTTCTTTGTGACCTCAGAATTCTGAAGTTGCTTTTTATGTAGCATTTTATCTCTCTTGGAAGGTGTTATCTTTAAGTGTGCCTTATCATTTCAGCAACTATACCTTTAGCAAGAGGCATAAAAAGATATACTGTATCAACACCTTTGAATTTTAGAAGTATTGTCTATGTTGCAGCTCATGTAGAAACTAAAGTGTACTGTGTGCTAGATACCATTTTGATTATGCATCTTTATTAATATTGGTCTTTTTTCTGATCACAATCCATTACATCATGAAAATATTTTTATCAGTATTAGTTTGTTACAAGCAGGTGAAGCAAGAAGATATATGGAGGGGTATAAAGTAGGATTAAATGGAATTACTCCTCAAGGATTGTCAGACAGCCTTGTATCTCACAAAGCCTTATATCATCATGTCATGTCAAAACAGCTTCTATTTTATGCGATTTTTTAAGTTTCTAACCTTTGCCCTCCCTCATTTCTACAGACATATTTTGTTTGATGTTAGGAATGCATAGTCACTCTGTATTGAGCCTTACCAAGCATTTCAACTTCACATATTTCTTAAAACACAATTTAACTATTAACATCTATTTTTTTTTTTTTTTTGCATTTAAGTAATATTTTCCATTTTCTTGCCCATCCATGTAAACTAGTAAAGCTCTCTTAACGTGACACAATCAATTTTTGCTTATTGCATTGATTTCTGGTAAAAATTTTTTTAATACCGAGATGTTGCAGTATGTGCTACATATTCAAGACCAGAAATGCAGGAAGATCCTTAGAAAACTTTCTGAAAGAAGTGTAAGAATTAAATATTTGTAAATGCATATATCATTTTTGATGACAGAATTTTTTCCAAGATGAATGATTTTGCCATTTTTTCGTTGGTCTCTAAGTAGAAGAACAGCAAACTTATTTATATGTGTGTGCTTATGACATTAAAAACCAGTGGTGGTTCCTGAGGAAATGTTGAGATAATGCAGTTGAGAAACTGAGCTGGTTGAGCAAAGGCTAGAGAGGTAACTATCTGCTCAGACTGCAACTCTCACACTGCATAAATGAAGTAAATCTTGGGGCTTAATTCTAGATATAATGCAAGTGCTGCGCGTAATACAGCGCAATGGTTTATCTGTATACTCACTTGTCTAACATCCGTTCAGCAGATACTCTGAAAATTAATCAAAGTTGCATGTCTCTAAGTAATGTCAGTATTCTGAGTTCAAAGTGCTCCTTCCTCATGGAAGATTCATGTTCCTTAGAGCCATCCATCTGCCCAAAGTTAGGATCAGCTGCATATAACATAGAATTTCTAAAAATCTCCAATGCTGACAGCTCAATCTCTTTCATTGCTTACCTCTTTTTATAGATAGTTTCCCCACCACAAATTCCCAGCTTAAGGCCTTGCTTTACATGTATGATATTTTTGTCTTGCTGCATCTTCCCAGAGCAGTAGAAAGGGACCAGGTATGAGGACTTCCTAGACTGAAGTGTTCAGCAATTCTAATTACAGCTATTAGTGCTAGGAAGCTTCCACCCATTCAAGCTCTGCACAGCCAGAATAAACAACAGCTATTATGGTGTCAGTGTTTTCTGAATAGGCAGTTTTGCAGAAAATGGTTTTTCTTTTATTTAATAAAAGCGCAGTTGAACGTAATTTTGTTCTTTTAAGTAAACTGCTCTCTAAAAGAGATACAATTACAAAATCAGAACTCAATCTGTAAAGAGGCAATGTTCAACAGTTTCCAAGAAGTTGAGAATAGATTATCTTTTGGGTTCTTCAAAGAACATTTTTAAGTGACACTGCTCAATAACAACTGAGAGTTGTGATCTTTGTACATAAATTTAGTCCTTTAGGAGAGGCCTTGGTGTAACATAAGATAGTCATCTCTTCTTCCATTGTTGTCAGCAGAAAGAAGTAGATGGAGTGAATTGCTCTGTGGCTGCTCCTGTCTCTCCACTGACTATAGATAAAACCTAGACAACACTCTCTAACTGACCAGTACATTTTTTATCTTTCACTGAAGGAAGCTTTGTAAGATCAATCCAATTTGTAAAGTTACCAGTCTCTGGTGAATCTCAAGAGGATTTCAGCTCTTCTTTCAATGCCTATAAAACTTCGGAGGCTCTCTCGCTTGATCTTTTCCTTCCCTGGAAGAAGACCTTTGTCCAATCCTGCAGTGTTCATACCCACTTCTCTCTCCTTGTCAGTCCCTACTCAGTTCATATGATTCTTTACTAAAGGCTACGCAACTCACTGTGAAATTAATGGAGAGTTTCACTCTGATTTCATGAGGCTCTGAACTAAGCCTTCTGCTTTCACTGTGACCCTATGGGATTTTCACAGTCTTCCTTCTTTTCAAGCCAAATCTCTAAATTTGATGATCAACTTCTGATTGAAACAGCTGCCAAATGCCCTGCTGGGCACTAATTAACTGCTGCTAATTTCACGTTGCATATATAATGAAGCCTGGCACGTGTAACCCACAGCACATGAGATTCAAACTCATCTTTCTAAAGTATATTAAACAGTCACTGTAAATTCAGTTTCTTTTCTTTGATTGCAGAGTAGATAGAACTTAAAGCTAACACAAATTCTTCCCTTTCTCTTTGTGATTCATGGTTTCTCCCACATTCCATTAACAATAAAAGCAGTTGAGTGTGTTACTGTTGTTCACAAACATGTTCCCTGCGCCAAAATACTTTTTTACCACATATTGGCGTTTTTGTTACTGCAAGTGTATAAGAGAGCAGGAAGAAAAAGCACTGCAAGACACAGGCTCTACTTCTGCTAGCAAGAGCAGATTAGGGATCTCATACAACAACTGCAGAGAATTGCCTGCAACAACCCACTAGCTGTGCTGCCTGCTGTTTTAGCTCCTTGAGAACCCAGATCTGTTTTGTGCAGTGGCCCTCCCTGTCATTTCTCGGAAGGCTACAATAGGAAGCTGTCACCTCCCTCATGAAGCTCCCTGTGCTGCCATGTAGCCAATGCCAGTGTTTCACAAATGAGCCTGGGATGCTATTCCAATGCTCCTCTTTGCTGCCTTTGTGACAGATGGTGCGCAGTTATGCAGCAGCAACAGCTGAAAGTAACTCATAGAGGTGTGATTCCACTATAAAGATTTTCCAGCACTGCTGCTCAGAAAAACTCCAGTGACAGGAATTAGCAGTTTAAAATTCTATTATGTACCTACGAACATTTATTCACCCTTCATTGCGCACAGGACTGGAGGGTGCCGCTGTGTCTACTGGTGACAATTTGCATGTCCTGAGTTTCATGAAGCTCTGTTGCATCAAAACTAACCCTGACTTCCCAAGCTGAGTGAGAAGTGAGAAAAAGCTATAATTTTTCAACAGGTTTGACCGGTTTGAGTGTTGGGGGGCAGTCTTTAACTGTCATGGGCATTGGAATCATACATGTCTGAGAAGCTGCATAGTGAGTATGCAGGCTAGTGGTAAGGGCAGTGCACGCTCTTCATCTGGGGCCACTGGGCATTGCAAGCTTTCACATCAAGCAGTTGCATCATAGAAAAGGCCACGAGCTGGGCTGCTGGAGAGGCCATGCAGTCTGATGGGAGCACCCCTCTCGCATAGTCACCTGGCGTTTACACTGCTCACAGCTGGCTCACAGCTGACTTAGGGGACATATGGCATCACATGGAAAAAGTGGAGGAGACTTGCCTAATGTTCAGTATGCAGAAAGCTCAGGTTTTAATCAGTCAGGATGGTGTAGTCTAGAGACTAAAAATATGACCTGATTTCTTGGGAAGCATAAACAAAACTCTGTAGGACAGCAGCCCACTGTTTTTAGCAGGAGAAATTTTGTTTCCAATAGCTACCTAATTCTCCAAGAAAGCTAAGACTGCAGATATTTTACTGGGGCCTTACAAAAGGGAAAGCTACTTTTTAATATAGACTTCATTCAAAATAACACAAAAATAAAATTTCTGGAGAAAACTTAATGTGCATCTCACATCAGTCACCTCAGTCCTACTGACCAAGTTACATCTACAAAGGCACATCTGTGTCTCTTTAAATACTTTAAACCTTCAGGCTCTTCAGTAACAGGGGCTGTACTGATAGTTATCTCTATAGATACACTACAAGAATGTAGGCTAACAACCAATGGCACTTGCATTACAGCATCTTAAAGCTGAAGGCAGATGTTGAATTTTTGGTTAAAAGGATTATTAATTGGCTTGGACACTCCTCCTTCCCCACCCTGGCTCTAGCTGGCTGTCAATGAGTCTACTGTATCAGATGTCTGGCTCTAAATTGCTTTCAAGCCAATAACTCTTTCTAATAAGCTGCAGGATGGTGCTCAGCATGTTTAATGCTTCTATTATTTTTCTACAGAATTAGAAACCCTTGCCAGGATTTGGTTTTTCTTGTTTAAATCTTTTTATCCCCCTATCAGCTGGAAGAGAGATAGGACTTATGCTACAGGTGCACAATTCTTAGCACAGCTGTCTCCCCTGCCTGTTCATGAAGGCTTGTCATAGAAAACAAAGCCACTGCCAATCTAGCTACTAACAGGAAAATATGTATTCACTGGGTATTATTTTTGTTTGGGTTTTATTCCTCTGTAAAATAAAAATGCAGATGTAGAATGCTACGTGCTGTTGGCACTGGTGCTCTGTAGGTCTTGTCATAAAAAATTAGAAAAATAGGTATTTGCTAATTTGCCATTATGAAAAAAATTAAAACAGATTTTTAAAAAATATTTAAAAAGCATCAAAGTGACAGTCCCTTCATAAGTCTGGTGACAACAGGGAAAAACAACTTCACAGCCTGATGTTGCTGCAGTTTGGCAGCCAAATGGGTTTGTGTAGGCTGCTGCTGGCAGCAGTTTTCATTAGCTTAGGGCCTCCTTTCTGGAAAGACAGAATCGAGCTGTCAGACACGGATGTCCAGTCTTTGCAAGCAGGACTCACTTGTACGCTGTCTTGCTGAGCAGCCCTCCTGGGCCTCTCCCATCTGTCTGTAAGTGCAATTCTCTTATCATTATGACATTCCTTTCAGAACTTTTAAGGATATTGCCTAGCAAATACCTTAATTTCTGTCTAGTTCCTTTATGGCTAATTTCTCATCTCACAAAGGAGTATAATTTAGTATTTCCCCCCCTTTTTGGCTGTGCAGATCTCTGAAGGGAACGCTCCCTTTCCAGTAATTCGTCATATATGAACTAGTAACAAGTTTCTTTGGAGGCGCTGGATAAAACATTTTGTAGTAAATTTTGGCATGTTGAATTCTGAAACAAGGAGATAAAATTGCTACCTTCCTTAAATATCTGGGCTTTAATTTATGTTTGCTTTAAGCTAAATTTCCTGTTATGTTATAGTAAGCATTAACAGTCATGGCAGGACTTCTCAGCAAGGACAGCTGGGTCACATTGCTGTATACCTCAAAAAAAAATGGCCCTTTCACTGGAAATTGCTATTTGGATCTGGGCATTGTTAATTTTTATTTTTTTTTTAAATATGTTTCATATAGTAAGCTCAATAAACAAAACTAACTTAGGCTCACTGTAATGTTCATTGATTATCCTTGCTAGATCCCTCAAAATAGAGATCACTTGCAGAAAAAAAAATCAGCACCATTACTGATCAGATTATTGTTATCCTCCTGGTGCATCTGGTCCCATAACTGTTCCCTGACTGAATAAAATCAGAAGGATTTAGCTCTTCTTTCTGACTCCCTGAACAGAAATACGAAATTATGAATTCTTCTCAGACTGATAGCATAGAAGGAATTAATCTTGTCCTTATGGCAATAGAATTCTTTTCAAGTAATGGTTATTACTAGAAATCATTTTAAAACTTTCAGATTGCTCTTGTACCAAAAGTATTTGAGCAAATACTTTGTATATGGCAAAGTTGTGAAAACTATACCTTTCCAGAATTCTGGAGATTAATCTGGAGAAGAATCACTCAGGATCCAGAAAGGCTCATAGACAAAGCGTGCATAGGGAATAGTGTCTAGCTCTACTATCTCCCTATTAGAATTTTTTTATCAATATCACTGTAGGAAATGGAAATTTTTCAGTGAGGTTGATATTTGGACTGGAAAACCAGATTTTTGGTCCTGAAGGGATAACTTTCAGAGCTGCAGTGTCATTTGCTCTATATTACTAGCATATGACCCAAGTATGTGGGTTCTTAGCTCTGTAGTCCAACCTTCCAATACGCAGAGTCCAACCCTCTGTATATGATTGTTCAAGGGGTGTACAGAAGATCAGAAGATAAGAACTTATTTGTTATTTTACTGTCAGTCTTTCCTGAGAAAGGAAGCTTTATTCAGTCAGTGGAAGACAGGATCACACCATATCTTAACCATTTTATTAAGACAATAACTACAACAAAAGCTTAGGTGATAAAAGTTCATTTGTGTCAGCAAGAAATTGCCCCTGTTGTGCAGCTAAGTAGGTGTGTTCTGGCAGGTTTTTGTTTTGCTTTTGTGTTGTGGTGGTTTCTTTGAAGGATGCAGGCGGTTGGTTGGTTAGTTTGGAGTGGATTTTGCATTTCTTTTTTGGTAGCTGTATCAACACCTGGATTTGATATACCCTGATTAGTACAGACCAGTACTTAGAGGGATACAGCTGAGGGCTTTTTCCTGACATTCCACTAAATCTTTCCTTTGTTGCTATGAAGTCAGTGAAATCTCACTACATCAAGGTTAAGACCAGCCAAAAGAAAAAACACCCACCGCCATCTCCTCTGTCTGTATTCAAACAGCACTGGAATTCTGCTTCCATTTACTTACTCTTTGGCTTAACTGGTATGCATTTAGCCCATCTAATATTTCCACAGGGCTGTCTTGCAAGTGAATTATCACTTGTGTTTTGCTACCATGAGTTTCTTCCAATCTGTCACTGTCTCCCTGTAATGAGATGTTCAGAGCTGCTGCAGGTGTAGTTGTATTTATTGTCTTACACAGATGAAATACCCTCTACAGATTGAATTCTATTAAAAAAGCTATGGAGTTTTTGCTGCCAAACTGCATTGCAAAAGCATTTCTTGATTGCTTCAACACTACTACTAGATCTCTTTCTGTGTGTTCAAGGGTGAGATATTAATTCTGGCTGATTGCTGTCTTTTTTTGATTAATTGAAACAACTGAAGAAACCTAATCTTTTCACTTCCACAGAAGTCTGAGGCAACTAAGCTGATAAGGCGCCTCCCTTTTACTTGGCTTAGGTTAATATGTGCCCTGTGTGAAATAGTTTGTAAAAAGTAATTGTTACAGCCCAAGGTACATGAAAGTGCAGTGAAGAGAAGATGAACATAATTCTGTGAAAGACAGTTCAGTCCATACTCACACCTTCTGAGACTTATATAAGTGACAAATGCAACTTCTTGATTGACTCATTATGAAGAAGGCAGAACTAATGCATAGTTAACTCATATGTTAGGCATCCCTGCATAAGGGAAGTGGAGGCATCCCTGTGATTTTTAAAAGTGCACACTAAGAAATGTTATGGAGTAGTAATCAAAAATTGCAGTCACAAATGTTTTTCTCTCAGGGAATGTAGCATCTTTAAAATTCAGCAGTTCTCTTGATGTCTGTCAATGTGTCTGTTTGTTTTGGGGAAGAAAAAGATGAAATACTGCTTTTTGGTAAGGTCAAAACCTTTTCTTTTCGACCATACCTGGAATGTTTTGATTGTTTCAAGATTCACATTCTTACTTTACATGAAAAAATAAAAATGTAGATCTGTATGCTCTAAAATAATAAGTATGTTTACATTTATCTTTTACCTTAATAGACTAATCGAAAGAAAAGTATGTAGTCTTGTCAAAACCATATATTTTAATTGATGCTGTTGTCCCTATAACTTACTTCCGCTACTACTATTACTAATAATAATAATAGGCATTAGAAACCTTTTATTTCTCTTTATTGTTAGAACATATTTTCTATGGGACAGAAATTGCCATGTTCTGAACAAGCTTTAAAAAACTGCATGTAGTGTGCAAGGTCAACATAGCAAAAGGCTAGCTTAGACCTTTTGCACAGATGCAAAGACACAATTCCAAATTCCGGTCTAAGTATACAAGCTGGGCTCAGCTGTTTTGTTTCAAACATCAGTTCAAACAATTCAGCTTAATGGGGACACGTTTTATAGTAACTTTATTCCAAATCACTCTTTTTTACTGCAATTTTCCTGCAGAGCTAGTGGCATAAGTAAAATCAAAGCTTCCCTGAAGAGGGAAGCTCTGCCTATGATTTTACCCTAAGTATCTGTCAGTACTTCGGACAAGACCAAATGGACCAGCAGCCCCTTCTTTTTTGTGGAAAGGTTCTAATACATGATTTTTCAAGAATTTTCCTCTGAGGAGGTTCATTTTCCTCTAATGAGAACATTTGGTTCTGGCAGCGCCAATCTTTAAGGAATGCAGTTGGCTTTTTTTTTTATTTCCTTTAGAAAGTAACAGCAGAAGTACTGAGCTCACTTACCAGTAAATCACCAAGTAGTGAAGTTTTCCAAATGTAATCATAACTATCCTCACTTGAAGAAGGCTTGGACTGATGTGAATCATAATTGCACTTCATAACAAAGATAATATTGTGTAAGTGTTCCTATCCAGAAGCAATGAGTCATGCTGCAATGACCGTTACTTAATCATTCTGACTAAACAGAGGATCAACATTTACAGCTGAACATGTTAACTTTTGCAATATTTTGGAGAGAGAGAAATACGGCAAAGTATAAAAACCTGTAAAAGCTGTCTCTATATATTCATATGACCTAACAGGAGCTAGTTTTATTTTAAAATATGTGGTCAGTGAGGTGTGAAAGGTAGATATGATTTTGATGGACATGCTTCTAAAACAGTAGAGTGGTGAAAACTGTATTCAGTATCAGGAAGAATAATCCACTTTAACATGCTGCCTCTGTTTCTTTCACAGGAGATGAATGTAATTATAAATGCCTAGTATAGTTGAGCATAAAAACAGCTTAGGTGGTTACAAATGGGGTATTTTGCTTTTCTCCTTGATGTAACTGGCTTTTCTATACTTTAACACTTGAAAACTTACTATGGAGAGGCAGTTTGCTATCAAATGGCCCTTTAAAGGTCTGCTTTATAATCCCATAACTAATGACCTGGGATTCCTCTTGGTCTAGTACCGATTTAATAGTTTTCCTTTACAAAGTCCTTAACAAAATAAAGCTTTTTCTAAAATAAAATCAAGTGTAAAAGTAAAATTCTTAAACACTACAGGTTTTTCCCATACTGCCAGACTCTGAATATGAGCCAGCAATTTGCCCTTTCTGCAAAGCCAGTCAGTGGTGTCCTGGGCTGCATTAGAAGTGGAGTTGCCAGTGGGTTGAGGGACATGATCCCTCACCTCTACAGAGCATCTGGAGTGCTGTGTCCAGTGCTGTGGTCCCTGGTGCAAGTAAGACGTGGACATGCTGTGAAGAGTCCAGTGCATCACCACTAAGATGATTAAAGCTCTGTCACTGGAACATCTTTCATATGAGGAAAGGCTGAGCGACTAGGGACTGTTCAGGCTGGAGAAGAAAAGACTCAGGACATTTTGTCAATGTATGTAAATACCTGAGTGGAGAGCGTACAGAAGATGGAGCTAGGCTCTTTCCACTGGTGTCCAGTGACAGGACAAGAGGCAATGATCACATCTCGAAATAGAGGAGGTTACCTCTGAATATCGGGAAACACTTTTTTCTGCCAGGGTCCCAAGCACTAGAGCAGGTTGCCCAGATGCGTTACGGAGTCTCCATCCTTGAAGATATTCAAAAGCTATCTGAACGCATACTTGGGCAAAGGGCTCTCAGTGTCCCTGCTTGAGCATGGGCGTTGGACCAGATGACCCCCAGAGGTCCCTTCAAACCTCAACCATCCTGTAATTCTGTGATCTGTAACTGAGTATCCCAGTACTGATGATGATTACAAATACTAGCATTTGTGTAAAATGAGAAGTGCTGAACACTACTTTAACTTAATATTGGATCTCCACTAACCTTAATAAAATTTGGACGATATCTTTGCTCTGATTTTTTTCTGGACTCTGCTTTTCCTGTTCATCTGACACTTCTGCACAGACAACGCTTTTAAACCTCTGTCTTAGCCCATGTATTCCCTCTTCCACTTTGGAGATGTTCTGCATCCATCCTTTGAAGCAAGGAACATATGGGTTTTACACACTGATTAACCCAGAGTGGAGACTCCAGGGCTCTCCGGTAATACAAGTAGATGACAAGGATAGCAATAGGATGTGAGGCTTGAGCCTAACATATTCATTTCACCTACATACGAATAGCAAGTTTCAGAATAAAATCTGGGGCTGCAAAAGCAGTTCTAAAACTCCTAAGGATTTCCTTGGAGCCAGGACTTTGTCTTTACTTTCCTAGCTAATCCAAAATTGAGACTTTGAATAATTCCATGTTTAGGTTGCACTGCAAGTTAATACCTACTGGACCCAATTAAAGAATACTTTCTATAAGGAAGTGAAGCACGTGAATACTTTCATAGATTATGATAGGAAAGTTCTGTAAACATATAAATGATATACCAATTGGAGTGAAGAAAGACTGGAAGCTTTTTCTTTCTTTTTTTTTTTTTTCTGACAAAAAAAATAAGAACAAAGATTTTGTAATTACACAAAGATGCCATTAAACCATTCTAAAGAATTCTGCAGCCCTTCTATCCTTGAGCAAAATAAGGAATTTTACTGGAATGCAACCAGTAAAAGAATCAGAATTTAAAATGTCAAGAAAATAATCAGGCTTTTTAAGAACAAAGGGGGTCACGTGCTCTTGGAGAAATACAGTTTTAAATGCTGAGGATACAGCATATTAATCATTATTTTTGTCACTGATGTTGGGCCTCTCTTACTCTGGATATTATAAAATTTAGTTCTCTAGTGAAAGCAAACAAAAGAACTAGGACGGTGATAAAGGTGAACTTGGGAAAAAAAGATCATAGTTGGCTAAATCCTCTTGAGTGTTAATTCAGTCAAACTGTAGTTATCTTTTTAGAGACAGTTTAAGCACAGCATGGCACATTTCCTTTCTAGAAGGAGGACTCGATCGTTGTCTGTCTAGTAGGACTGTAATAGGGAGGAAACTCAGTTTCTTAACTTTAATCTTACTGAGACTATCTATTCAAACTTTGTATTTGCACAATCACTTCTTATCAGGAAAAAATTAGTAGATGAGAGAAGAGTGCTCATAAATAATGTTGAAGAGCTAGGTATCTGGCACCAGTGCTGGTTACTATTTTTGCACTGTACAAGAAAATGGGTACTGTTTATGTCCTCTCATAAAATCCCTTCTGCTCAAGGTCACTGCCAGGCCCTGCAGCTGGCACACTACTGCTTTATACCAGCAAATTTGGCTGTGCAGCCACCTACTCCCACCCATCTCAAGGCCCTGCTGGCGCATCTCTGGGTTTTCAGCAGGGTGATGAGCCCTGAGATAAGCTCCCCAGCTCGCAGAAAAGCCAGGACTCCCTTCCAAGAACTCCAGACTGGAAAACAGCTCCTTTTGCTCCTCCACTGCAAACAGATACAGAAAGTGCTTAGGTAGGTCAGCCAATAGAAGGAACATGCTGGGACCCTGCAAGAAGCCTCTACAGCCAGTTCTGCATGCAATAGTGGAAGGTCTGCCTTGGTTCTGTGTCAGCGGTGGGTTCACCTGGAATAGATGTCAGGGGCTCACTATCACTTCCCTCCTCAGCTGGACAAGGGAGAGAAAATACAAAAGGTTCTTGGATCAAGAACAGGGCAGGGAGATATCACTCACTAATTACAGCCATGGGCAAACGAGTCTCAGCTTGGGGAAATTCGTGTAATTTATTGCCAATCAGATCAGGATAATGAGAAATCAAAACTAAATTGTAAAACACCTTCCTCCCACCCCTTTCTTCTCCCAGGCTTAACTTTACTCCTAAGTCCTCTATCTTCTTTACCCAAGCAGCACAGGGGGGTGGGAAATGAGGGCTGTGGTCAGTTCATCACACACTGTCTCTGCCACTCCTTCCTCCTTAGGGGAGGACTCTTCAAGCTCTTCCCTTGTTCCAGCTTGAGTTCTTCCTGCAGGCTGCAGTTTTTCACACACTGTTCCAGTGCAGGCTCCTCTTCACAAGAGGTCACAGATCCTGCCAGAAGCCTGGTCCAGCATGGGCTTCCTGCAGGGTCACAGCCTCATTAGGGCATCCCCTTGCTCCACCATGGACCCCCATGGGCTGCAGGGGCACAGCTGCCTCACCGTGGGCTGCACCACGGGCTGCAGGGGAATCCCTGCTCTGGTGCCTGGAGCACCTCCTCCCCTCCTTCTGCACTGACCTGGGTGTCTGCACAGCCGTTTCTATCCCATATTCTCACTTCTCTCTGTGCTGCCATTGTTCTACCAGGAAGAGGGTTTTTTCCCTTTTCTTAAATACATTATTGCAGAGGCACTACCACCATCACTGACGGGCTCACCCTTGGCCAGCAGCAAGTAGCCGGTTGTTATTGGCCCTGTTGGACATGGGAGAAGCTTCCAGCAGCTTCTCACAGAAGCTATCCCTGTAGCCCCTCCACTACCCAAACCTTGCCATACAAACCCAATACAGTTAATACAGGGGAAGGCACTGGATGGCTTCCTTGCCTCAGCTGGGTGTTGCAGGTGCTGTGGGGCAGGTGTTCCCCGCAGCTGAGGAGCCCTGAATGTCTCCCACCCCTCCTGGCAGATGGAGGTCTGGCTGAGAGCAGCATAACCAGCATCAGCCTGGAAGAGTGGGAATGCTGTCAGTAACTATGATAACAAGGTTCAACGATGACAATTGGCACTCAAAGCAAACTGAAAATAGATGCAAACCACCCCCATCAAATGAGCAGGTGCTTAATTCCATGTTCCCAGTACTCTCTGACGTGGTGGCTGTGGCTCCAACATAAGCTGCTACCTCCAAAGTGTTTTCCTTCATGTATAAGGTCAGTAACAGTAAATTCAGACATCTCTATAGGAAGCAAAAAACTTGGGAGTGATAAGTCAACAAGACAGGTGATATTTTCTGAATGTAACGCAGCGATCTACTTTATTTACAGCCAGTCATAATAGCAAAAAGTAGCATGTAAATCTTGAAAAGGGAGTCAAAGGTGAAAAGATCACTATGGAAGGAATTGCATACCAAATGGAAGGAGAGCATTGGAGACTCTGTAATTATTTTTAGCTTAATTGTCCATACATATTTTATATCATTAATTAAAATGATACAATGAGTGTGATGGTAGGCCTTTTGTTCTGCAATTGAGTTGTGAGGAAATGGAAAATCTGAATCTTCTTGGTGTATAAGCTGAAGCAAAAGCTAAATTAAAAAAATATTCTGCAGAAAAGTGATAATAAGGATCACAAAGTTCAGCAGATGAAGGCTCAATTCAGACTAATTTGTATCACTGCCTTTGTTCTGTATATGTGCTGGCTATAATTTAGGCTGTATAAGATCTAAATTCATAGAGATGGATACCTCCCTTGAAAGTCAATCAGATGCTTCAGTACATGAGTTACTTATCAAAAATAGATTTAATAAAATAGAATGCCTGTGTACACATCCTATCTCTCCTTTACCTAACCACAGAAGCAGTGACTCATTTTTATGACATAGATGTTGATACATCAGTAAACTATCACTTCTGTTTCTTATTCCAATTAATTTCATTTTTTTAAAAAAGTTATACGTCTTATTCATGGTTACTATGGGGAGTGAAAGTACACAGTGTAACCTCAGCTCTGACTCTATTAGTATGAAATTATGAGCTTGGTTATATTTCAGTTATTTTACTAACAGTAACCATAGCAAAAGAAAATGAAGAGAACTAGTATGTTTATATCACTATGATGCGCTATTTACCATTGAATGATATGGCAGCCCTGTAATTTCTTAGCATTTATTAGGATATTCTGCCACTGTCATAAAGAATTAATAATCCAAAAATGCAAAAAAACCCATGTGTATTTAGAACGCTCTCATCCACTGAATTAAGTTAGGGGGTTTTTAACCGTGTTTGTACCACATCTCTTCTCTACAAAGAGACTGCATAACTGCAAAAGGACTGTTCTCCACAGACAAGTGGATCCAAACTTTTTAGCTCTCAATGCTCAACAGCTGCTATTACTTGAAATGAGAGGATCTTTCCCACTTGTAGTGTATCATGGAAGTTTGTTAAGTTGCCTCAGCTGACTCGATTCTGAATTTCCTCTGTTTTGTAAAGACCAAAAAGCTGCTGTTGGGCACTTGTAATTATGAGCTATAGCTCTTAACATTTAGATGCTAAACAGAACACCTATAGGCAAAGACATTTTTTAGTCTTGAAAAATGTACATTTACATTCCATCGGGATAATTCAAAATTTGCTGAAGGGATTGTCTTCTGCTTTTGCAAATCTATTTTTAAGTGGATAGGCTTTGAAAGTTTGGAAATACAAGCAATTAGATGAGTAAAGGAAATTAAAGTCTTGCAAAGAGGAAATGGAAAAGCTTATCAAGTACCTGTCAAATTCTGAATACCAGACTTTTTTATGAACATCCATGAAGAAGCTACAAGCAACTAAGACAGCCACTGCCAGCTATTGCTATTTATATTTATATTATTTATATTTATATTATTTATATTTATATTTATAGAACCAAGGGAAGTGTTATAGTACTGAATATAATTTGAACTGGTCCTTTTCAATCTGTAATCTAATGCATATTCCAGAATTTTCCATTACAAGAAGCATCTCAACTATAGGCAAAACCAAACAACCTTCATAATGTAAAGTTGCAGTCATGGCCCCTCAGTGGTTTTCTCCCTTCCCCTTTTAGACAGGAGTACCCTACAGAAAGCAGTTAGTTTAGTTAGTTAGTATCACACAGGAAAGTATTTAGCAGGAATGGCAAGATAACAATTGTTACTATTAGCACTCATAAAGTGAGATCAGAGGACTCAGAGAATATCTTGCAAGCTGTTTTGGATACGTATTTTAAGTTCTTTTGTTTGTTTTTAATTTACTATTTTGCTACCTTAAAAGAAGAATTTGGGCCAATTTATATTTCTTGTTATCCTGAGAAAAAGAAGTGGTTACAGAAACATTATTTCTACATCTCTGGCTTCATTTTTAACATATTTTTATATTTTAAACATCATATTCTTTTTACATTAACATGGATACGGACATGTCTTCTGACCTTCACAGCTTTTCGATAACAAAATCACTTTACATTTTCTGCCCGTGATAGTATCAAACCTCATCCTCCTACGCAGCAGGAATGAAAGTGTTCAAAGCAAAATTAGTTGAATCTTGCTAGACTAGTTCTCATGAAAATTGATTGTATAATGTATTGCAAAACCACATGATCTTCTAAGTCGCTGTGTGCCACCTTAATTTTTATACAGACAGACAGGGTAGAAAGCCAGGTAATGAGTGGAAGGATTCAGTAAAATATGAAAGGGAAATTGTTTAGATTTAAGTAAGTTTGTTCACAAGAAGGCAGGAAACGTGTCACATCAGACAGTTCTTCATTTCTTGATAGACTTTGAAGTGATGTCTTCTTTCCTGCAGAAGCACTAACCCCACCAAAATAAACAGATTTTAGCAGTAATTTGTGAGGAGGATTATTGCACATAACTCCACTTGTCTGGGGGATAAAATGTGTGACACCGAGTTAATTGCTTTGGGTAAGTATCCATAGCATTCTGCTAACATGACTGGACATAAGAAGTCCAGAAAATAGACACTATTTATAAAAACTCAAATAATGGTCTCAATAACTTCCACACTAAAGTAAAGGTCAGGTTTAGAGCATTTTAAAACAATTCCTATCATCCAGTGCTCTTATGCTAGTAGAATGAGCAGAGTCTGATTTGCTTCTGTCAAGTAAAACAAAAATAAACAAAACAAAGCAAAACAAAACAAAGCAAAACAAAACACCAAAATCCCAAGTAGAGAAGAAGAAATTTCCAAACCAGTAGAAGTCAACCAAGAAAAAATCAGTTGTTGCCTCTTGCTCCAGATTGACTTCGCAGTGCCAGGAGCTTCAAAGTATTTCTGTAATGCCTGTGAGGAAGCTTCCTATGAAATAAGTGGTAGAAAGCATTTGTGAAAGGTACTGCATAACTGAATTTCTGCTACTGTATAGGTTACTAAATCAAATATGCATAACTTTCTGTCATCCTAAGGTGAAATAAACATAAGAAGCACTCTAATTGTCTCAGTTCTTGAATAACCTTAAAAATCAAAGGCAATGTTTAAATGTAAACAAAGGCAAGCCATGCAGCAATGAATAAAACCACTTTGGTGTTTCTCAGCTTTGGGATTTTGACTAAAATTTACTAAATCTTTACTTATTGACAATTAGACAGTTTTTAATGCAAAATAAAAAGCCCAGTCATACATAGCTCTTTTTAGTTCTTCTTAGTTTATGGATGGCCTGTTGTCTTTGCAGTCTTAATCAGTAAATGTTACTAATCTTTCTGCTGTAGTGCTTGCATGAGTTAAAATTGGAGGCCAGCTAAACACATTGTTTTACACAGCTTTATTTATGTTTCCATATGCTTCATATGCTTCCATACAGCTTCACAGTATTCATCCATTTCCCATCTGCTTATCTGAAAAGCAGAAGGATCAAAAATACCAATACATACCAGACATACAAATCATTATTACTAGTTTTGTCTGGCAGTCTTAAAAATGGTAACATTCAGGTGCATACAAATCGTCTATTGTTTGTGCAGACAAGTAAACTCTTGCTAAACAAGGTTTTTAAAGCTGTTTTCAGAACCAAGGTTCCAAGAAGTTTCACTAAGCTTTTTGACATGAGTGGTGGACTGCATATGGCACTGAATTCTTCGATTAGCCTTCAGTGCTGTGGGCTTTATCTCATGGTTTCCTCTTAGGCACCAAAGAAGGTTATTGAAAAATATCTCACAATTTACATGGTCTGTAGACATCCATAATTTTTTGAGAATTATCTGATGGCTAATATTAACTTTATCTGATAGTGCTTGGAGTTGACAGAAGGGAGAGATAATAAAACAAATCAAAACATGTTTATGCTTATATTAATTATGGGCTGCTTAGTCTCCTTTTTTCTATTGGAGTCAGGAGTAACACAGTTGAGTTCAAATAGGGATATTTTAAAAAAAAAAAATAATGACACTGAATTGACATCGGAAAAAAAAATCAGTCTGAGTCCTTACCTCACCAAGATGCTGGCTGTCAGATTCATCCATTCTTCAATCACGGGATTATACGGAAAACTGCTATCTATAAATTGACTAGCTGTTTGAAAGCGCTTGAATCTTCTAAATCTACCTAGCTTCTTTGGGAGTCCAATAATTTCACCCTTAGGCAAGAAAAAAGGTGATATTTTTTCCTTTCTCTGAATTCAAATTTACATAAGACCAAAGAACACAACGATCCTCCTTGCGGCTTCATCCTTCTCATTTTCTGCTTGCTGTGGGCTGAGACATTCAGTCCTGCCTTCTCTAAACTGAAACAAAGTGCCTGATATTGACTGAATGAAAGGCTCTGTAAAGGTACAGGGGAAAATCTACTGAGATTTAGAAAGTTTGTTGTGAGCATTATTTCAGAAATTACAGCATATCCCAGGCTGGAAGATCATATTTGGGGGTGTCTTTAAAGCAAAACAAAACCCAGTTTATTGCCTTCTCTCTTCTCTTCCCCTCACAAACACAAGGAAAGTTTGATAAGGAAATATCAGCAAAGAGAATAGAAAAAAAACTTCTTTATATAGGTAGACTGACAGGTCTGTCACTCTATTCCCCCTCTTCATGTCTTGTTATCAAATCAACCACCCTTGCAAAGCATTTTAGATTGTCACTTGATGCAGGGAGTTTCAAAATGTTTCATCTTCAGGTTTATTTGAGAAGAGCGTGCTGGAATCAAACCCATCTCTCTCTCTGTTCTGTTCTTTGCTTAAGCAGTGACTGTTTTCCCACCACCACAAACAAGAACGTTCAGTTTTGACCCAGAAGGCTCAAGGTGTTTAATGCTTTAATTTTACGTTACAACACCATCCTGAAATCCTGCACAGGGCTGAGGCACGCATCTCGAAGGGCAGTGTTACAGCTCTGCTAGACCACTGTCACACTTTCAATATCGTTTTTCCAGAAAACCCGTACAAGATCACTTTAGAAAACAGAACATCTCAAATTTGTAAAAAATTATACGTGTCTAAGCAGTATGTTTAACTTCTTTTGTTCAAATACTTTATGAAAAGCTTTCAGAATGAAAGAAGGGCAAAGTCTGAAATTAGCATGGGTGTATTTAGCTCTGCTTTATCTCCAGACTGGCAGTGAACTGTTTGTCAAAAGGTTTTAAGTAAAGTTCTTGATTGTAGGTCAGTCCTCAGAGGATAAATCACTGAAACAGCCATAGATAAGGCACATGTTTGGCTATTCTCCTGCTGGGGAGAGACTGCATTAGGGTAGACTAATGAATACTGAATCATTTTCTCATCCTCAGGGTGGACGCCCCTGTCAGGACTGAGTCACTGTGAAAGCAGTATGCTGAAGTGATTTAAAATGCAGCAGCCTCTAGTGCTGGTGACAGATGGATATAACTTGGGCATCACACATACTCATTTTAGGCCTTCACAAGCCCCGAGTACAAATTTATAAGAAAATGAAAGATAAACTGTGATACAAGTCTACTGTTTGTGCATACTTCAGGGAAGTGCAAAGCAGAGATAGCCATTTAAAATGGCCACAGGTGACTGTCTTCTGGGGGAGTTAAAGGTGGACATTTTATTCCTAGGTTTCTTCATTCCTTTTCATTTTTTCCAGATGACTGCAGAACTTCCTGGAATAAGCAGTGTGTTACCTCTGCATAATGAAACTGAATATTTCACATTTTCTGCTGAAAATTTGTTCTGATGTGATCATCAGTTTACCTCTTCATCTGGAGGTGTTGCAGCATCAGAACTGCAGATATGAAAAGCTCGAGGTACATTTTTATTTTGTCAGTTACATTTTAATTAGAAATATGTGGTCTTGTTAGAGAGAAACAAGATAAAATGGTGACTTTAGAAGCATATACCACTCTGAAGGAAAGGATTGATTAAATGAATCTGAGTTAGAAATTAAACAATAGTTTCCAATGTGGCCAGAAGATATGTCTTAGGGGCTTGACTCTGCCCTAGATTATAATTTCTGTTCATATAATCCTGTCATTTGGCACGAGCAGTTACCCCAAAGATGTGCAAGTAGGGGCTTCTGGTGAGCTCCCAGGGACCTTTCGGGGCAGTCAGTGACCAGCCTAGGAGCAGCCCAGAGGAGGTGCTAGTTCACACTACTGCCAGGGGAACTTTCATGGAGGTCCAACTGCTTGCCATCAAAAGTTGCCTTCTCCTGAGCCTTTGAAAAAGATGTTATTTTGTGCAACCCTGTGATCTCTCTGTAGTGAACCCTCATTAGTCAAGAAGTGCAAATAGTGTCATCTGGGCACAGTGCAGCCACAGAACGTACCCTGTAAGGAATGCTATTAATAAGAAAAATAGATAATGAAACTTCATAACATACATGCATGAATTCTTCTGGCTACTCAGTCAAACCGTAGTCTATGGAAACCTGAATTGGAAGGCTGCTTAGGAAAGGAATCACGTGCCAAAGGGTGGCTATGAAAAGTCACTAGCAGAATAGCATTATGAAAACAATACCTCTAATGCTTGCATGCTGTTCTGTGTAATTTAAAGAGTTGCTATTCATTGTAGAAAATGGGACTTTTAAGCTGACCTTCTGTTTTACCTTTGGGGAAGCTATCGCTTGTATTGCAAGGGGGAAGCTGGTTGGTTGTTTTTCACTATGGTATATGTCACAAAAGAGAATGTCAGGAAGGTCTGAAATCTCATCTCATCCAAATCTATTAGTGTTAATGTTCTTTTCATTATGAGTTCATCAGGATTAATTAATGGAATATGTGAATAATATGCTGCACATATTTGATATGCAAAACCAAATCAACTGTACAATTTATGTTTCTTTACAGCTGGTGCTTCACATACTGACAGTTAGGAGTATAGACTACATGCATTAGTCTACACCAGCTGTTTGTGACTAGCATCTCGCCTTCCTGAGCCATGAGATGTCCTGAATGACAGTGAAGTCAAGTGCTAGCAGCCAACCCTGCTGGAGTCAGAGCTTCTACAGTAGACAGCCAGCCCGGGAAGCAATAGCGTCATTTTCTTACAAGCTCAGGAGCTTCAACGCATGTTTAGATTATGCTGGTTGAAATGTGTCTGGAGTATTGTATTTAAAAATAGTTCAGGGTAAACTTATGGAATGTCCAATATTTGTTCTCAATGACTTGTCTAGTGGTCACTCTGAGAACAGTACAAATTGCCTTTACTGACGTGATTCAGCAGTAAGTAGGCTGAGTAGATAGAGGAGTGAGCTGCTCATAATAAAAGTACACATGTTCAACAGAAAGAAATTTCTATGGATACAAATGGTAGTGTTCCATTAACCCCTCTCTAAATAAATACCTGAATTTTTCAGAGGGTATTTTTAAGTGGTTTTTTGTTGGTTTGTTTGGTTTTTTTTCTTTTCTGTTTCATTGGCAGATTACAGGATAAAGATTTGAGGTCCACAAAGGACCTTTTTAAAAACATGGCAAACCATCTTTATAGGCAACAAGATCTTGATGTATTGTTACATTTTGAGGCACAGAACCAAAACAGTGCAAATCTGTTTTCTCATTTCACTGGGCTTGGCACTGGCTCCTGGAAATTTACATCTTAATTTCTTCCACTCAGATGTGGTATTTGATTTGAGTGTTTATGAAAGCTACCAATCTGACAGTCCTGCAGACCAATGCGTTCCGTTTATTCACTCGTTAAGTACAAAGTTCAAGTTTCCTTTTCCAATTAAAGTGCCTTTACTCATGCTGGCCAGACCACCTGGAGGGAGGAATCATTTAGATTCCAACCACACACTTTCCCCTGCCTCCCTCTAGCGAATGGCAGCAAGAAGCCAATTTGTGCCAGATGTTGCATATTTCTAATGGGCACATTTGTCTATAGGGAATAAAGAAATCAGATAACTTCTAGAAGATAACAAATTCAAGTTACTATCACTCTGGACTGGATTCAAACTGATACTCCGGAAGGAAATTGTTCTCTCCCATTACCAGTCCAGATACATTTTGGAGTTTCTCTGGGGCTCTAAGAAGTATCTTAATGGAAGTGGACCTATTTTTAAAATATATCTGTTAACAATTAAATGAATTATCCATATTTTAGGCTGTATTAACTGCACTGAGATGTAGTTTATACTTAATAGGTAAGGAAAGTAGCTTTTAGTATAAATGCGATATATGTATATTAGACCTGATGCACATTTATCAAAACAGTGCCAGGTTTTGAAACGGCTTACATTAACTCTTCATCTGTGCTGTGAATCCAGAATGAAGCTGAGGTTTGCTCAGCTAAATCCTTTTTCATGGTGTTGGCAGTTAAGGAGCTTGTCACTGATACGCTTACTTTTTTCCCCATTTCATATTTCTGAAAAGGACATAAATGAGAATAGATTGATTCTAAAGTAACAGAAGGAGTGAAGTGGAGACAATAATGATAAGCATGTTCCAGTTGGAAGAATAATGGGAAAAGTCCAAAACCTCCAGGTTCTCATTTTCCCACAAGACAGCCAGTTCTGACACTTCAATATGCAAGCATGGATATACCAAAGGGGAAACAAGGAGGCGTTCATTCCTATCTGCTTGTTGCAGATTGATAGGTTTGGTACCACGCGTGCTGACGCCATACAGTAGCAGCTGAATTAAAAGTCTTACCGTTTCACAGAGAAGGTGGAGAAGGATCTAGTGCATACCCCAGAAGCTGTGTTGAGCCTAACATCTGTGCTGTTGCCACTGGTTTGGGATGGAAAGGAGCTTGGCTAGGATTGCAGAATGCTGTATGTAGCACTCTTATTCCTTGGTATATGACCCACAGAAGGGGCTGAGCCTCACTGTTCTTGTTACAGAGGCAAATGTTTCTGAATTAGAGTATTGATTTCTCTAGTGTTTTTCACTACTTTGAGTGTCCTGAATAGCCACTATAAATGTTCTTTTGCTGGTAGAGAAAGCATGAGTGCAGCTAGCATGGGCTTTGGAAAAGGCTAGGGAAGGCAACTGGAGTAAACGCTCTCAGGAGCATAGGATGCTCACGCTATACAGCTAAAGCCTTGGCAACAGCTGGCAATTGCTGCCAGCGGCATCATATATATTGACTAGACAGCCATGTGGAGCAAGAGACTTTTTCCTATTGAATCTGAGCTATGAACCTGGAAAAGAACTCAGTGGATTAGGCAGAAAAGCAGAATGCCTATATGCCTTTCCCTGCTTCAGCAGCTCCTCAGCTTTTTGGAGTGCAGTTTATTTATTTTCTTGTGTGTTTTAAAGGGCTGCTTAAAATTCTCGAGGTTTTATTTTGCCGGTTTTTTCTTCCATATCTTGTTCTTTTTTTGTCATTTTTCCTTGCCTGAAACAACCAGACTTAAGCCCTTGAAAAAATAAATTCCAGCTTCTCTTGACAAACAATCCCCTGTTCTGCTTTGCCAGGTGACTTATTGAGTAGTTACTGGTACCTTTGGCCAGGCTGTCTTTTCTGTAGAGCTGCCAGTTAGTTCATCCAGAGGTGCTTCCGCATGAATGAGTGATCACTAGGGGCTCACATCTTTCTCTTATTAGCCCTGTATCACTCTTCTACACAGATGAAGATACCTCGATAGACAAAGCCTTCAATCAATTTACTCTTTGGAGTCTGATATATGAAATAAGAGTCTGAAGTATTAAAAAGAACTCAGAGTAGTTGAAACAGATTTCTCAGATCATTACAGGACTAGTTATTTGCACTTGGCTAGCAAGTGCTAGCTTGTTCTTATATTCAAGCCTCTCAGCTGGAATCTATCTACTTTTTTCTTGTGTTAAGCCCTACGAGTTTATTATAGTAGTATTTTAGCCTACTAGTAGACTGAAAGGAGTATGAAAAATATTCATCACACGCAGGAGGGAAATTCTGTACATTGTCAGGATGCTGCAAGCTTCTTTCTTCCTAACAGGCAGGAAGAACTAGACTCAACCATTCGTCACCCTATAGTGCTTTTCTGAGAATTTTTAATTTTAAACTTCAGACTAACAGCTCAGGTCAAAATACTAATTCCCAGCTGTATCCCAAGACTGGCCTTCAATCTGTAGGAGAGAAAGTTTCACTGTGCAAATCTTTATTTTTTCCTATTTTGTTAGGTAGTTGCACTGTGGGTTAAACAGCGAAAAACCTGCATTTACTCCATTCCTTTCCTTTCCTGAGAGGTGCATTAGGGTGTTTGGGTAACTATTTAAATTAAGTGGATTTTGCTTGAAAATATAGTCCTAAATAAGTTGATTCCGCACAAGAAAGGAAAGGAAACAAGAAACAAAGAGAACCTGGCTTTGAAGAATTTCTAGTTCCTACCCAACTTTCATAGACAAAGTTTGCCAGGAGGGCAACATACAAACAAAAAGCCTAGACAATAACTCAGCTACATCTTGCGCCACTGACTGTACCCCTGAGTGGTGCTTTGGCACTCTTTCCCGTTAGTTTTCCTTTTTTAACCTGGGAGAACCATACAGACCAAAGCAAATATCTTAGCTGGAGAAACACACAAATCTGCAGCATGCAGATCCATAGGAAATATCCTAGTAAACATTATGATGTTATGTTTAGGATATTTGCAACTGGATTAGGCAACCTGTTAATGGACACTAAGAGGATGCTATATGAGGCAGGCATTTTCAAACATGTTTAGAAGACTGAGAAGCTTTGGGTGTTCATCCCAGATCATTTTGTGGACTATTACATCCCATTGACCAGTTTAGCATTTCTGGCTTCTGGTACAGTGCATGGCACTTATACTCACCTACATCCAGCATGTCTCTCAAAGCAGGTGGCAACTCTAAAATAATCAGCAGGCAGAGTGGGACCCTTTGGTTTATGATTTATATATTTCCAGCTCAGCTTTGCAAAAGAAGGCTTCTCAGCACACATCAGTAAGAGATTGATCCTGTATCCCTCTGTCATGGGTTCAGCAGTAGCAGTCATTTTTTTTCCTTCTTAGTAGCTGGTGCAGGACCCTGTGACTGCTACTGCTGAACCCATGACATCCTCTCAAAAATAACTGTTCTTAGTTTTCCTCATTTGTCAGGAACTCTCCTTTTATTCTCAGTAAGTAACATCCTGTTATGTAGATGATGTTCAGATGGTCATTCTTTCACCTTTAGGTGGACAGATTTGGTAATCTGCAGTCCTTCTAAACCTGAAAGCAGTCTGCCAAAGCCATTAATTTCTTGAAATAAATTAATAACACAGTGGATCTATTTACATAGATTCTTAGTTTTATGGTTCCCAGCCATCTTAGGGTTACAACACAGAAACCTAATGGAAAGTTAAGGCCCTCTGGAGTGATTAGAAAAGACAGTTTAAATCTTGATTTCTGCCAGGCATATGCAACTGAAGGTCAGGTACTGCCATTTTTTAATTTTACAGCTAAAAACACTGAGTTTGGAAAAGGATAACTCATTTTTTTCTCTTTTGTTAAAGCATGGGTGAATATATTCATGACACTAAAACATTTGCATTATTAAAACATTTGAATGAACTTGAATAAATTGCTAATCTTTAAAGGCTATAATTATTTTTGACCCAGACATGAATAAATAACTTTTTTGCAGAATCTGTAAGCTTAGATTGTCCATTTGCCCTTGTGTGCTTGTAAAATCATTTAACAGTTGAGTCACCTGTATCAAAGCCACATTTTAATAAGACATAGAAGAAACAAAGTATATTTGTTATCAACTTTCTCTGCTGGAACTGCAAAAACAATTGTAATTGGTTTTACTTCTTTGAAAAAAAAAACAAGGAAAAAGGGAGCTGACCCTTCACTTGCTTGGACAACCGCAAGTGGTTGTTAACCATCTTCAGTGACCTTTCTTTTAGCTGACAGTTCGTTTGTGACAGATGAAGCCAAGTAATCAGCCACCTGTGGTAAAAAAAAAGCCATATACCTGATGCAGTCTGGTTCTGAATATCACTTCTCATACATGTGGATTTGTTATGAAAGCTTCATCATTTTGAACAGTTTTTTCTTTGTGTTTAGACATTGAAAAATTGTTCAAGCCTGATTATTCACAAGAAATGTATGTTTCATTTCTGAATTTATGCAGCTGATTTAATAGTGCTTTTTTTTCTCACGTTTTTCTATAAACTTTTCCTTGGTTGCTTTGGGGATTCCAAATATCTCCAGTGTTAAACATTTCCTACATTTCCTCTAGAATGAGTAGTAATGTTTGAAGGAACTGACATGAAAAAAGTCTGGTTTTCATTTGAGGTGGTGTCTTTGTTGCTGAAACAAAAAGAGAGAAGAAACACTAGCTGAAACATGGGAAATTATGATTAGATGCTAGGAAGAAAAAATCATAGTGAGAATGTGGAACAGCTTGTCCCAAGATGTTGCATGATCTCCATCCCTGCAGATACTCAAAACTCAACAGGCCATGGCCCTGAAAAGTTGATGTAAGTTGTCCCTGCTTTTAGAGCCGCAACAGGAACTGAACTTGGTGACCTCTGGAAGACCCTTAGGGTCGAATCATTCTACGGTCCAGTGCTCGCCATATGAAGGATGACAGCTAAGTATTTTCTATGATCATTTCCAGTTCTCAGATTTTTAGATTCAAGTTGTGACTATCTTTGCTGGTGTATAGAATGCCTTGAATTCTACAGCAAACGGATTCTGAATATTCATGCCATGACTTCTATGTTACGGACCTACAACCATTTGCTCCTTGGAAATCTTTTCTTCATCTATCAGGTTTTGGTTCTAGTAGAAGCAACCCTGAATGAGTCTGTGAATTTTGTCTTGGTGGAATATTAGGATTAGATTGTGCCTGCAAAAAGAAGACAGAAGTGTTCTCCCTCAAGTTTCTTCTGAATGCTTAATCAGAAGTATATTCAATATATATTGTATACATATATGTATGAAATTCAATTACTGTTAGTTACTCTTAACTAATTAGAAGGATTTTGGAAATCAAAGAAAAGATAATGTAACAACTGTTCATGCCTTCCTGTGGGAGGCAGAAAAAGAATCCGATCTGGGGGAGTTCAGATGTGCTTACTATATTATGCAACTGGTGGGTGTTGTCTGCTGCAGGCAATAGCAATTGAACGAGCAAACAGATAAATATCTCTTTGGAAACATTCATTCTTTTTCTTTTAATTTTTTCCTTCTCTGCTGTCCTTTAAATTTGTTGAGCTTAGCATGTTGGAAACAATTGATTTGATTTTACTTTCTTTGGATAAGGAAGTCATTAAGGACAGTTTGGGAAGGAGGACTGAGAAACATTTAACTGGTCTCCCAGTTTCACTTGGTTAAGAAAGTTCCCTTTAGAACAGGCAGAATGAAGAAAAAGCATGAACTCTGACTGACTGTATTGGCAAATAGTTGCGCTTTTCTTATATTCTGTCTTCCTTTTTAACAATACATTCTATTAAGCAAAAAGCTACAGGTAACACGGTAGCCGGAGGCCTTCTGATCCTTGGTATAGTGGTACTAAAGATAAAGGCTTTCCAAATTCCCACACATTTTTTAAAAGAAAAGTTGCTGGAGCTTCTGATAAGAGAAGAAAATAGAAGAATATCAGCTTCTGGGTAGCAGCACCACACATACATATTGCAACTAGTTTAACCAGTTTCAGGTCAAATACATGTGGTAACTAACGTCTGTTATCATTTTTTTACGAGAGAAAGCACTATCAAAGACATATAAAAAAGAACTAGACCTAATGCATGGAAATTCTTTACGGGAAGGAGAGATTGCTAGCACTGTCATAATTCCAACAGGCAAAAGTGGCGGACTGGAAAGGGTGGGACATCGTAGTCCTGTGCAGTGACAGGCTATGATCCTGTCTCCCATTTATGCTTGCTGAGATGTTTCTCATTCAGAGATGAAATGCAGGAGCCTACTATAGGAAAAACACTTGTCCTGGCCTTATCCATATAGTGTAACATAGTAGAAAAATAGAATTTCAAGCAGTCTGGATCATCAGAAACCCATGACTTTCCTGGAGGTAAGCTAATAATCTGCAAGTTATCCCTGCATCCAAATTTGACTGTTGGGGAGAAAGAAATGATGTGGCAGAATAACATTTTCTACACTACTAATCATGTAAATAAAATTCTGCCCAGTGCTTCTCTAAACCAATGTCTTACATTGTCCATCACAATAATTGGTTGATTGCAGAATATTAGTATTGTACTATGCCTTATTGCCTCCAACTTCTTTCCTTCCTCCTTTCTTTTCTAACCCAAGACTGCTATTCATCAGCTCTTTCCCATGGTACAAACATTGATGAGGATCTGCTTGTTAGCTCAGACTTGCACCTTTTTTCATCTGGCTTGTGCCTTACCAGTGAGATCTGTCACAGTGGTTGGGAAGGTCCAAACTAATGCAAAAATTAAAAAAAATAAGAATATATGTATTATAATTTGTCTTGGATAACTATAGTTGAGGTCTTCACCAGATGTAACCCCATTGAAAACTTGTAAATATGGTGCAATATAAAGACGATTTCCTTCCATATCTGAAAACGTCCAGGTCTTCTCTGGTCATATTTTGGTCTTTGAATCCATCCTAAAGGTGCTGGAAAAGCTGGAAGACATTGAAGATCAGTACCTAACCATTTCTGCTCATATTTCTTCTTTGCAGTAGAAAGAGTATGCAAAATTATTACTGTGACACAATGAAGTTAAGTGAGGCAAGAGCAAGTAACCTACAAATCACAGTAGTGCCAGTATATAACCCATTGCTAGTCTACTTTGAAAGCAACTCATCACTTTTTCCTACTGCAGGCTTAACACAGTTCCTAATTTAAGAAATTTGACTTAAATTACCCTGGTAGTAGAAGTTGTTTCATTTAGGGACAAATGAAGAAATGAGCTAGCAGGCTCCTGCAGCTCCTGGGCTAAGAGCTCTGGCTCTGTATGCAGTTTTGGTAGCAGACTAAAATGCTCACTTTGAACCTTGTTATTCAAGAGTGAAAATTAATACATTTTACAGTTTTGTTACCTCTTATTAAAAAAAAATATTGTACATATTCAAAGTTAAGTTTACTTTACACTGTTCAATACTAGCAATGATTTCTTGTTTATAATTTATTAAAAATTCAATTCCTTCTTTATTTTTTCTGACTCTGAACTATCTTCTGTCTCAGTTCCTGTGTTTCTTGCTTTTCATTATATGACTCAGTCTTCCAAAGGCAATTGTTCCACTAGGAAGATAAGGCAAAAAGCCAACTGAAATAATACAATGTGTCATCAAAATAAAATGTGGTACAATTTTACTTTATTGTTACTCAGGGAATTTCATTTCAGTATCTTTCTCTCCGTGCCCCAAAGTGCGATAAACTAGTGAGCATTAATACTTCTGGTCAGAAATTTTCAGTTATATAACATAGTGGCATATGTGTGTTGTTTATAGAAGACAAAAGCAAAATTTACTCCCTATAGACAAAAGACCATTAACCTTAAAACTTCATGGCTTCTAGATTCATGATATTCTGACGATAAAAACTTGTATTCTTTTCCAAGAAAAAAAGCCTTGAGTCTCTAGCAAAAGATGCACAGCTTTCTCAAAGTACTGAAATTTCTGAAATTATTCAAGATTTTAATATGCTTTTGGTGTTGCTATGTAGCACTTACTATATTTCTGAATGCTTTGTAATGGTCAATTAACTTGGTTGATAAACTTAGAAAATACCAGCTTTTTCATGGAAGTAGCTACTCCCATTACTACAGATCTATTCTACATACTGCCAGAGACCAAAATTGGAGTTTGAGGGTCCGTCGCTTTCAAATGTAAAGTTACAGGACAGATTAGCAGTCTTTCTGCCAAGAACTTAATACCTGAGCTGATCTAAACTAAATTAGTAAGTGTAAGAAATCATAGGAAACAGAAGCAGATGAACTAAGGTGCTTTCTTTCAACTGTACAACTTCTCTCGGACTTTCCACAAAATGTCTACAAAGCCAAAAGATAAAAGCAAATTAACTGGACTCAAATCCAGAAACCGTGTGTTTTCTGAAATGAGGAATGTTTTTTCAAAACTCAGTAATGGCTCTCCACTTTTCTGGATTTAAGCAGCAAAAATTGTTCATCTTTTTATTTTCCTGATTATTGTTTAAACTGAGCGTTTTATAGAAATACAAACTGATGGAAAAACATAATTTCACAAACCATGACTCACTGGATAGGCAACTGGACCTCAAAAGACTTAACAGATGTTGCATTAAGTGAGAGGGGAGAGGAAGAACTGTTGTGTAAGCAAAATAATTAAAAGGCAAAGTAAAAATTAAGTAGCTCAAAGAAGAAATTCTTTCTTGATCATTATTTTCACAGAGGCCATTTCAGTCAGTTATCATAAAGCTTTTTTGGTATTGAATGCTCTGTTGGCAGTTTAAAGCGCTGCAAACCTTGAAGAAATCCCTGCGCAGGACTAACTTCCATGTTCACCATGCACTCAACCATGATGACAGAAACAACAGCCCTGACCATAGGCCCAGTTCTGTTGCATTCAGATGAACATAAATTCGGAATAGTTCAGTTGAAGGTAAAGAAGTTATTTTAAATTCATACCAAAGTAATTCAAAGCAAGCCCTGATTCGAATGGGCAGATCAGATAAAGTCAGGCATTGAATACAGACATAAATGCAGGGCTTCATTCACTGAGCGATGACTAAAAATAAGTATTTAATATATTGGTTAACCAAGCATAAGTTAGATTAGTTTAATGTTCTATCCATTGATAAATTAAATAACATTTGCGTTGACAGCTATTGTACTCCTTGCTGTCTTGCTCTGTGCTACTATGATAGTTATTTCAAGGCAAAAGTCAGTCTTTTTCCCCCATTCAAGAGATACCATCCACTATTCTAAACCATACTGAACTCCACTGGAAAAACTGTGGCCTTTAGTGAGCCTTGGATCAGTCTCTGAACAGGTCAGGGTTCTTGTGGAAAATAATAGAAGGAGATCTTTTAATTATGTCTGAATATATAATGCCTGTATAGACGGATATCTGAAGGAATCACGAAATCTCAGAATAGCTGAATTTGGAAGAGACCTCTGGAGATCAGTGAGACCAGCCCCCTGCTCAGAGGAGGGTCAATTAGAGCATGTTTCCCCAGGGCCATGCTGGAGCATAACTCTAACTTTATTTCTTTAGTTTTAAATTACTGACTTTCCCAGTTTAATGTTCTCTTACATTAAACTCTGTACTACATTTTACTCTGTAATTATGGGATCATTTGCCAGTCTTTTGTGGCCTCTTATAAAGAGAGTGGAATCCTGTTGTGAATTTTACATTTAGTATTATAATTTATTTATTTTTTTTTTTTACTGAACAGGGCATCAGGATTTGGAGTTTTAATGCAATCTTGGAAATAACTCTAATGTGTAATTTTGACCTTTTTAAGGTTCTATATTTTGATTGCAATGCACTCCACTTCTTTAGCATGAGACAGTGAGACTGCAATCAGTGGAGAAAGGAATTAAACAGAACTAATGTAAAATTGATATCTTTTGGAAGGTAGAGAGATATCTTTCAAAACTGTCAAAAGCCCTACCAGAAGTGTAGCACTATGAGCCACTTTGGTGTCAGACATCACTTTTGAGCATCAACAAGAGTGGTACAGTGAATACACGCTTAGGTTTCTATACTAATTTTAACTGAATTGTTTCCACAAATTGTTTTGTCCATAACCATTTGCAGAACTGCTCCACTGAATTTTTTCACGATTTCCCTGGATGTTTATTAGTTGACATCCTGCCACATCCATGCACTTGTGAACCTGCTTATTTTTTATGGCAATTAGCTGAGAATGAGACCAATTACAAGTGATTGATTGATGTGGCCTGTGCATACCAAATACTGATTGTTGATGAGAATTACATTTGAATTAAAATTACAGCTTTTCTTACTACATATTACTACTTGAATATAAAATAGGGTCACTGCCAGTTTTCTTTGGATCAGGGAAATAGGGGTACAAATCAAGCTAGGATTTTTTTAATTGTCATCACCCAATTCCTTATAAAAAGATAGACTGACATTTGTTCCATGGGTGGTATTTTCTTTCTTTTATTCCTTTATTCTGATGAGGTCCGTAATTCAAGCATATTGTCAATTTTCATAAACTTTGAAGTGACTGCAATGTTTTGGATGAGTAAAGTATATTCCTGTATGCTAGAATTAAAAATTCAAATTTATATTACCTTTTTAGTGTCTATTAAGTATATTATTGAATGAAAATTTAATGCATGTTTTCACAAGTAAAATCTGATTTTAGTTCAAAGACCAGAACATATCAGTCTGAACTGTGTAAAGTGAAAAAGTATCCGCATTTTAGAAAGAGAGCTCATGAAAGTATTTTGCAATTCTAGGTGACCTGGGTCTCGTATGTTACTGAAACATTTGCAAGTCTCTTAGATTGCTGAATTTTTTATGGTGGGAAGAATAAATATAGTGGCAAAGAACAGTAACTGACAGTGACCTGAGAGTAGGGAGGGACAAAGTCTGTCTGATTTTATTTGAAATGATGTTTCAGACTTCACAGTTTACACTGAGAAGACTCTGTTACCAATCAGTGACCTTGTTAGCAATCTCAGTAGGCTGACTAATTAATGATGCTGCGTTGCATAGATTTGAGGGATGAGTAGGAAATGGACATAACATAATTAAACTATTGTAAAGTCTCTGTTTTGAACTATTACTTCTAAAAAGATGGTGGATGTGTGAGTTTAATCAGCTCTAATGAATATGCATGAATTTACCTTGTGTCAGTTAATTTTTGGAGCATAATCCCAATTACAGCTCTCTGTTAGATGCTGCTTTTGGACATACATGCTGTGAATCAAGTGGTGAGTAGCATTTCCTACAGCCTTTAACTCAGAGGGCAGAACAGGAACAAACTTGCCTAGCTGAGGTTTCTCAGTCTGCATTTTGCTGTGTGTCGCCACAGTGGCTTCAGCCTTCAGCATCCATGCAAGTGTGAAGTACAATGCTGTAGTCCATTCCCTAGACAGGGGTACAGGCTTAGGGACACATACTACTGTAGTGGGGAGTACCATAATGACTCAGGATGTTGCTGCTTGGAAGTAATTTGTCAGCAGGTCAGTATTCTTACCTTAGCAGACACAATGTTATGTTTAGCTGACTTGCTCTGACTGCTTTCAAGTTTTCGCTTTTTACATGTTGGGTTGCGGGATTAAACTAATTATATTGCGTAGAAGATTATAAATTCCTTCTGTATTTCACAAGCATATAGGCCTTCCAGTTTGCACATCACAAAATGGAAGCTATGTCAGGTTTAGGAAAAATAATGTGCATTTAAAAAATATTGTCTTTAAGCATAGATGTTAAAACTTGCTGCCAAACATGCAGCAAGGAGTACAGCATAGATCACACTGGTTTTCCTGTTCCAAATCACTGGCTTCAGGAACTTCATCATATGGTGCCAAACATTGAGTTTATCAGTGTGTCGGTATTTTGCCTGAAGGCACAGGATTAATTTAATGAGGATTTTTAGAGAGAAGAGTAGTGAGAAAAAGAAAACAAAAAAAAAAACAAGGAAAAAAGAAAAGATTTAGCTGCTTAGCAATGGAGGCAGTGTTAACTGGCTAATATCCCTACCTGGCTTCTTCTAAACTAGAGAGGTTTAATCTTTGCAGTCCTAAGGCTAGGATCAAGGATTCTGAACCATTGACCTAGAAAACACCAAGGAAGCTGAAGCAGTTGTTTGCAATTGCTTGAAAGGAATCTCATGTATACAGACAGCCAGAAAGTGCTGCAAGAAGGCTGCTCTCTTACCCCCTGAGTCCCTGGGATGAATGAAACTCATCAAAGAAGGATGAAAATTCAGGCAAAAGATGATAAAACTGGCCTGTGGCTCCTTCACAAGCAAATAATATGTGTTTTTATCTAAACAGATGGGAAAGCCACAAACTGTGCCCACCAAAGGACACCACAGAAATAACAGTAAATGTCACTTATGGTAGTAACCATAGTGCCTACCTTTTTGATTAACCCAGTGCTTTTTGAAGTCTGAAGATGAATATAGTAGCTAGTTCTTTCACAGCCACTTGATTGTTCTAGCTGCTCTGCAATCTAGTATCTTTAAGCTTTTCCATTATGTTGTACAGACTATTTCATGCAGCAGAGCTCCCAGACAAAAAAAAAACTGGCTTCAGAGCAATACATGGATGGGGAAAGTGGTACACACAGCTGAAATGTACTTGCAAAAACTGTCTATGTTTCACTACAAATCTGGTACATACTATGCTCAAAGTTTTCCTACATGCAGTCAATCTTAGAAAAGTTTGCTATATTGGACAAACTGATTATGATACAACTCCAAAAAATTTCACATGCCCATGACGTTTTATAATGATTTTTATCAGGTAATCTGGAGCTGCAGACAGCCCATTTACGAACTAACATGACAAGCCTAGAGGTGACTCCAGAGCTGCCAGAGGAACCTGCTAAGAAGCCAGTTGTGACTGGAAGCGTTTCTGTCACTGCTTAGCTGTCAGGTCCTGTGGCTGCTACCCAACAAGAGAAGGAATGGGATAATGTATCATCTTACTTTTCTGAGGTTAGCAGCTTCTACACCAATCTACTGCAATTCTGTTGCTATTTCAAGTAAATATTCCTATGCCTTCGGATTTTTTTCCAAGCTAAAATATGAGTATGTGTGTAAGGGAGTAAAGCTTCCACAGTTTAAAAAATAAAATTGCTGTTTATTATTATTAATTGTATATTCTCTGCTTATTCATTCTCAGTTATAGTTTGAAAGTGGAAGTGTTCAAGGCCAGGCTGTATGGGGCTTTCAGCAATCTGGCATAGTGGAAGGTGTCCCTGCCCATGACAGCAGGGGATTGGAACTAGGTGATCTTTAAGGTCCCTTCCAACCCAAACTATTCTATGATTCTATGAAGTTAAACTTTCAATTTTGGATATGTTCAGATCTCATGGCTTAGTAACTCTTTGGTTGTCCACGAGGATGAGATAATTAGCCCTTGGAGCCTTTGTAGAGTTAGGGCTCTACTAAAAATTTTCGGCATTCAGAAACATCCAAAATCATAGTGTTGGTGTCCAGAGAAGGTCTGCTTCATTCATTGTTTGGGTTTTAGTCAGTTACAAGGTAAAACAAGTAAATTCTCCAAGGCATTGATCTCTTTTAGGTCAATGACGCATTATTCTTATACAGTAATATTCTTTCTCTGGGCAGTGATATCCTGTTTATCCTCTCATTTTTAATGGTTATGCTTCACTCTGGTACTGTAATTACATGTAACCCAAAATTCATTCACCTGGAAAGCAGGCCAGCCCTGAACGTTAGTTCAGAGAAAAGCCTAGGCTGATATTCTGACATACTGCTTAATATCTCGGGCTTGTCTTCAGACCTTAGAAAGCTTTTGTGCTTCTGATGCATGCATGAGTTAGTGGATGATGCAACAGAGGTGTCTACACTATCAGTTAGAGACAGGCATAAGCCCATTCTGACTCTGAGATATTCTTCTACTTCCCCACGTTTTCCTTCAGAGATCCTGTTCAGGACTGGACTGAGGTCTGCCATGCTAAGCTGAAAAGCCAGGTGTGCTAGGTGAGCTGGAGCAGCTTCTGAGGATGACTCAACTCCTTGCTAAATGAAAAGAGTATCTCGGGACATAGCTACTCCTTTTTCTCTCCATCTCTTATTAATATGTATTTTCTGTTATAAAATATGTAGTTTAACGCTCTGTGACATATGTAAATAAATGTATTCAAAAGTGTACCCTCAAATTTCTCTGTTTTGCTACTTGAAATATTATTATGGCGTGTTTCTTCCTCCTCTGCTACATGCAGGCTTTGCCTAAGCATAATCCAATATTTACCATGCCAGATGCACTTTGTACTTCTCAGCTGCGTATTTAACTAAGCTAAGCAAGGAAATGCAAACACTAAGTTAAACATATTTCCTTAAACTGCCAAAAAGAACAGAAACAACCTTTTTGTTATAGTTACTTTCACTTTTGTGCAGTAAACGAGAGGTAGGTTTTGCCATTTTGTTTTGGTTTCATATCTACAGCACAAAAGGAAAGGGTAAGATTACAGAGAAGTTGGGGAAAAAAAGAATATTTGTGAGCCTGAGTTTTTATTTATAATCTACTGACGTTTGAACTAAGCATTTTATAAGCCACTCAGTGGAAGATGGCTTGTTACAAGGAGTCAACATACGATGCCAGATCAGAAGCCTCTGGTTTCCCATGTCTCTTTCTAGAAACAGAAACTGAGGTATTTCCAAAGGGCAATTGGGCTATTAGGTTGGGCTTTTAGATTCCCAGGCCATGAAAGCCAAGTGGATTAAACTTGGTCCTTCCAGCTTAGATTGATTACAGAAAATGACCAAGCCCTTGGGATGCCACAGGAGCTTTCCTTTCACCTCCAGAGAGAGAATGCGTCCTTCCCAGCACAGATATGTAAATTTGTCATCTTTGCTTCTTCAAAGGATTTCTACTTTCAGTATTTCCATGAAGAAGGAAAGGATAGATTGGCTAGCAAAGGCACTGACCAGTGGTGTGGATGTGCAAAGGAAATGAGACAGAAATCAGCATTTCATAGAAGACCACAAGGAGTTCTCATATTATATGAGAGCCCATCTAGCATCCCTGGTCACATTACAGATAATGTGAACTATCTGTCTCTTAAATCTGTATGGTGATTTTATAAAGTTTGGACACTGGTAACTTTTGCTGTGAAAACTGTAGGTTGCCAGCTGTGAAGATGAGTTGCTGGAGAAACAAACCCCCAAGACATCAATCTTTTTCCCTTCTTGCACCTTTCCTCTAAACCCCTTTTTTCCACCCCTGGGCTGTGGTCACTTGTATTGGTCATTGCTGAGGTCTGAGAAAATGCAGTCTGCTATACTCCTGAGACTGTTTCACGTTTCTCTGCTTTGAATGCAAGCTACCAAGCCTGCATTCTCTTTCTCTTTCTGCTGCCCACCTCCACTAAAATACAAAATGCCTAAATTTGAAGGGCCATGGTGCTTAAAAGGTGGGGAAAGAATCTGTAGTGCTTAGAGAGCTGGCTTTTTCCACCCCTACAGCATTTGTTGTCGGCCTTTAAGGTTTTTAGTATGGCGGTTGCTAGGGGCTGAGACATCAGCATCTGTAGCTCCTTTCCTCCATCTTTCTGTCAGTTTTCTGTGAAAAAAGCTTGGAGATTTATGCTGGCTTAGCAAAAATATCCTTTCAAATTTAAAATACAGAAATCTGAGATATGTGTGAGATTTAGTTGAGAGTTAACACAGAATAGAATATAGCCTTAATACTTTTCTTTCAAAGTAAACACAGATATTTTCAAATAAAGGAAAAAAGCCAGTAATTCTGACTCATTTTTTTTCTTAAACTGATGTAATTTCAGTTGGCCTCATATGGAGGGGAAAAAAAAGGGAAAATAAGTGGGATAAACATAGATCCAGCCACAGAGATTCATAATTTCATTTACTGTAAATATTCTTTATCAAGTTTTTCATGCTCATTGTTTCAGGGTTCATGTGGCCCTATTTCATATTTCACATCCCTTATTTCAATGATTTTGGTGTCTTTTTTTAATTTCCTAAGAGATGCTATCACTTTTTTATATGTTATTAAACCTACATTTTTTAATACTCACTGGAATATTTTTGGACCAGCTAAACATCAGTCAAATCCTTTTATCATAAAAGTCTGTTCTGGAAAGACCACCTTATTCTGAGGTTACTAAAATGAAAGCAAGAGCCCTTGCACATTAGACTCTTTTTTTCCAGAAGATTGCCATTTTCTTCTCTAGTATTATGAAAAGCTGTGCTTATAGCAGATCTATTGTAGAGTGAAAAGAGAAAATGCTTTGCTACAAGGCAGTAGCTAATTCACTGTTCTTCAGGGACTGATATTCATCTATTCTTCAATAAAAGCTAATGGTTAAATAGACCCAATGTGCTCAGCTAATCTAGGAAGAAGCTGATGGCTGGGAGTTGGGATTCAAAGTTCATGCTGAAGTGCTATTCGTGAAGACAAAGATATTCTTACATTTGCCTTAGAAAAAGATGACAAGGCTACAAAAAAATATCAGATGGCTTTCATTCTCAAATGCATGGCTTGATGAAAAAGTACATACGGCATCTGAAAAAGTTACGTTTTATTAATTTTTAACCATGCATTACTTTTATAACATTTTCTTTTCAAGGAATGTGAATATTTAAACAAAGGGATTACATTTTAAATAACCTTCTGTCTAGTCTTTTGCTACTTGAATTCCAACACCTTTAAGAAGAGACAATTTTTTTTCATGCAAAGCAATTTTTGCAAAGCACTCCCAGAAGGATGGGAGATGACAACATCACTTTTCCCTCGGTATAACTACCATTACAGTTAAAGGTACCGCTGTGCCATGCATATCAAACAGTTCAGTGCCAGAAGGAAATCTCGATTGAGAAATCAACAACAAAAAACAAAGCCCACAACCAACACAACAGATTAAACAAGGGCAGAGCAAATTTTTATAAACAATGTTATGACTTAAAATGCAATATATAGCAAATCACATGGCTGCTGGACAGTTCCTGCTACTGTGTATGAGTGCAGATGTGTCACTGATTGTTTTTATAGATAGTATTTTAAAAGTATTTTCTCTGTGCTTCAGGACATCAAATTTAGCCATACTGTGAATGAGCCTGAAAACAAAATTACCTGAATATATAGATGTATTATTTAACTGAAGGACTTCTTGCCACAAAAGGTCGAATTCTCATCCCACCAAAACCAGTGGCAAAGCTCTCCCTGAATTCACCAGAAACAGGATAGAACAATAACGAGAAGCACAGCTGAACCTGATGGCTCGTGTCCTCGTTTCAGGGCCTTCTAAGAGCACAGGTGATGAACTGGCATATACTGTAACACAGTGTCACACACGCCTCTGCTTGCTAGCGGACTGTTGCAGAACTGCCATGTTTTCTCAAACACAGGGCTAAGATTGGTTGGATACACGCCTTGTGAGAGGGTTTGGAGATTTGTGTCTTTCCACAAACTCAGTGTTCCCAATATTTTTTCTCTTCCTGCACCTTTCTCCTCATTTATCAGTAAGAGAAATACACATACAGATGCATTTCACAGGGGTTTGCGCACTTTTTCAATGCTGATATGCTAATGCCTCTTATAAAGGATATTTGCTGATAGGGCATCTTTCTATCTGAGGCCAGACTATGTCTTTCTTGGTCCAGAGAGAAGTACTACAGTGCTATGACAGCTGCTCCTTTCCTTCAGCATGCTTCCATGAGAAAGTCTGAGGACAAATAGAGTCTCGCAATAATATGAAAAGCATGTTTGCCTCAAAAAGCTCAGGAAAGGGGAAATCTCTGTGAACTGTGTATTGGCACCAAGTAGATTGAGCTGTTTGAGGGTTTAGGGATGGGATACACTGCTCATCCGCAGGTCTGTTAGTACTTGTAACTGTAGACTTGATACCATAGTAGCTCAGCAGTGCAAAGTAATGAGGAGCCCAAGCAGTCAGTGTTTGGGACCTGCCTGAGATAATGATGGAGGTGTTAGAGATGGTTAAAACCCAGCAATTTTAATGAGCTGTCCAACAGTTTTCAGATTATAAAGTAAACTCATGGCAGCTGTGTCATATATGAAAACAGAAGTGTGTTTTGGTAGCGGAGATAAATTTGCTGTTTATTACTGCTTTTATCTCATCATCTCTTTATAATAAGGGTCAAGATCTGCTAACATAATAATTTGAGAGATACTTATTTTTGCATTGTTTTATACTATGACTAAATAGGAAAGACATGTATTTTGCACTCATAAATAGATCAAACATAGTTTTGGACATAAAATTGTTCCAGAAATAATTTATTTTTTTCTTTTCATTAAATATACTGTAGGCTAGGTTTTGTTCGTAGCTATTCTGATGTTTGATAAAGGTAGCCTTGGTTGAGCAGTTGACAGAGAGCACTTCAGAGGGTACTTCAGGGAGTAAGGATTACCATGACAGGCACTCACTAAGCAGTCTAGTCCAGTTACACTTCTGTTAACAGTATGGATGGGACCTGGATGTGTTTTTACTACCAACTCTTGAAAAATAAGTCAGAACAGGTACAGTAACTCCATGGTGGTACCTGCACCCTGTCAGTACTGGTTGTGTAAAATGGGGACTTAATGTTAGACCGAATTTGCATTCTTGATGCTTTCACCTCTTGAGTGGTGATAAATCAGGAAAGGAGGATTTTGAATCCATTACACTCTGTTTCTCATACTGCCCTTGCAGGCACACTGAAACACGTTTCTAACCCTAACACTAAAAAGCTCGTTCACTCATTTTTTTCTCATTGCACCTTACTATTTAATTAGCTGTTTATGACATGATAATCTTCCATTCTGTTACAGCTTCCTTAGTCAGTGCTGTTGTGACAAAGCCTGCAGTACTGTTGCACCCAGCATGGGCAATATGGAGAACCTCGCTTTCTGCTTTAACCTGCTAAAAAAGACTTGTCTTTCAATCTTTCCAGCAAGAGAGTTTCCAAAGTTGTTGGAAGTGAAAGATCTTCCCCTTCTGTTTGTTAACATTCAGCAAGTCAATTCCTTTGAATCTGCTCGTGAAACAGACTTGTTTAATCACCGAGGGCTGTGATTGATCTGTATCACACAGTTAGCAATTTCTGAGTATGTGCCATTTCATTTTCTCAGAGTGTCATTTTTTTGCTAAATTTAAATGACTCTGAAGAATTAAAATATTTGGAGGGTTCTCTGTCTCTGTCCTCTCAATCAATTATACTGAGTGATTACAAGTGGAAAGGCCTGGGCCATTCAAATGTACTGTTTCCCACTGAGGAAACACTACAAAATGCAGATGAGGCATTTGATATAAGACAAAAGGGTCACAGTCCTTGTGAAAAACAGAAACAAGAGTGCAAAATAGTCAATATATGAGGAGAATACATGGTGGAAGAACTATTTCTCTTCATAAATACATATTACATTCCTTTTTGCCTCTTCTGCTTTTGTAGAAACTGCCTCCTCTGCTTTTTAAATGTCATCCATATTTATCAGACTGCATGGTTCTTGACATTTAGGAATATTTTTTCATCAAACTGTAACTGAAGCTTTGACAAAGGGTACTAATTATCAAAGGACTGGGTTTCTTTTCCTCTTTTCCCCTTTTTTATGGAGTAGCAGGCTATAAAGAAAGTGTGAACTATCAGCTACTTCTAATGCTCCTGTAGCAGCTTCTCTTCCCTCACTGTTGCAACATAGCTAGAAATAAGAATTTAGTGTTTGCTGAAGCATGTGCAAAATGTAGTAGGAGTTGAATAACTGGATTTTAAATGACAAAGAAGTCAGGTTACTTATTCGAGTAAAAAGCATTGCTATGTGTTAAAGCAACATACAATCCCTATTGAAGGAAATTTTACAAGTATTTTTAAATGCAAATGCTGGTTATTCACCAGTGATGATTTCACTGGCTATGGATGCATAGCTTGCCCAGTGTCACAATACGGCGACTAGTAATCACTGAATGAAAATTTGAGAAAATGCTCTGTTTCTAAGCAGAAGGCTGTAGTTTTTAAAAGTCCATGTACACTGCAGTGTTTACCAGCAAAAGTTGTTCATGTTGGAAATAATCTTTTTTCTTGTTCTTATTGCCAGTAAAACCATATTGGACTGATCAGAAACATGATTGTTTTTCACAAATCCCTTTCATAATACTCCAAATTAAGCCTAATGCAAATGTATAGATATACATCCGAAATCTATTATTCACCCATTTTCAGTTGCCTAGCAATGGCACAACTGCAAAAGAGGGAACAGTATGTGGTGTGTAATATATTTTTTTAATTGTTATCGATATTCCTGTGTCCATACAGTTCTTCATTATGATCTTGCTTGCCATCACAAAAATGTTTGGGTTTCCCTGACCTCTCAAACCCAAGCCATTTAGCTTGAAGTGAGATTTTTAACTAAGGAAGGAATACAAGATATTCCCATTACAAAATCAATTTTAATTTAGTTACAATACCAAAGCCTGCTTTGAATACATGCTTCTTGAATTCGGCAGTGTTAATAGCAATGCTTAGGTCAGACTATCTGAACCAATTTTATAAAAATTCAAGGCTAAACACAACTTTCATGTCTGGCTCAGCCTTGTTCTAATGTCATTAATTGCAAATTGACACACAGTCTTTTCCTGCTGTTTATCAAACCATAGTTTCTAAGTAAAGAATGAGGCCAGTCCTACTAAACCCTCAGGGAAGAATAGTGCCAAGTAGTTACCTATGACAGCAGAAAAGAAATATAGACCTAGGTATTCATAAGAGTCAGCACTTCTTATACAGTGAGCTTTACTTCTTTTGATCCTATGCATAGTCCTTATTGTTTTCATGTCACAGTTTTTAAATCATCATATATTTATGAAACTGAAAGGAAAGGAAAGAAGTAAAGTGCTGTCCCTGCAAAGAATGCACAACCAATCCCCCCAGCTTGGCTCTGCATGTGAATTTATAACTTCTTTTTTTAATCCATGAAAAACAATGCATCATACTGACCTAAAGCAAATGAACAAAAACCTAAACTAACCCTTACTGTCTTCACTTTTTTCATAGGTTACTGAAAGCTAAAGTATTCTTGACTATAGCATCCCTCTTATAGACTAGTGTCTCTAAAAAGCACTGAAGCATTGATTTATGTCATATAGTTCCACATAAATTTGGTGCTTTTTTCCTCTTCTTGGTTTATCCCCATCAGCATCAACTCACAGAAACTCTCCAGACTTCAACTGGATCAAGGTGAAATAGAAAATCTTTAACGGATAAAGAAGGACACAGTGCAATGATGGACATGTTTCTGCTGGGCTCCACCCTTCACAGGTTATGGGTTTCAAGTGTTGTGGAATGTGTGGCAAAATGAATCATGGTTCAGTACAGAATGAATGGCTCACTGATGTCATAGCTTGGCACTTTCCATGTGGGGTGGCAGAAAGGATGATCAGATTCATCTTCCCTCATAGAAAATCTCATTGTTCCTCTTGAAATTTTCAAGTAACTATGAAATTGCTCTTTTTCCTTTCAACAATTTTAGTATTTCAGTATATAACTGGTAGAGATATTTTTATGCCAGTCATAAGATTTAAGGGACTACTGAAGTTTAGCACTGTTGTATCAAGTCCTGTAGACTCATAAATTTCAACAGAATTTGGCTCATTTGTGTTGTGGATGTCTATATAGGCAGATAACTCATTAGCAGACCAAAATGGAAGTGAGACTATTTAAATTACATAGATGAAGGGGTTTACCCTCTTGCCTGTACAGAAGACAGTTCTTGAGGGTTTTAAGAGGAAATTTATCAATATACTATGTTCCACAGGCTCTCTCCACTAGCATTTGAGGCTCTAGCTTCTTTCAGTGCTGGACAGAGAGGCTATTTTCTCCAGGAAGTAAGTGGTTCTTAGAAGTTCATTTCTTCGGTAGGATCCTATTTCATCCAGAACAGGTCTTAAGGGCGAAATACTGCCTATGAGTTGAGGATTACTCAACTATTTATCCTGATTATGAAAAGTCTACATTATACTTGCATGAGGCCAGTTTACCTGACCTGCTATAAGTGTTGTAGCCATCAGGTGTACCAGCTAAGACAGGCATCACTTTTGGTTTCTCTGTTCACCTACTTTCAAACATTTTTTGTCTGGCAGGCAGACCACCGAAATTTCATGATGGACGATAAACAGCCTTAAGCAAATACAACATTTGAAGGATGGGGTAAATAGGACAAAAGAGAGAAGAAAGCAGAATTAAAAAGTAACAGACTCCCTGAGAGAAATATTTCTGGTAATTTAAAGTAATTTCCATTTTTAAGTAGTGCTCGTGAGGAAGAGGAAGAGTCATTTTCAATCTAGCACTTGAATATTGAACTAATGGAGAAATGGCAAACCGCAGCAGACTTGGCAGAGATACAAGTATTTTTTCCAGAGAGACCTTCTTCTGCTCCGTATTTAAACTACATTTGTCTTAGAACTGCTTGAGTCTATTTTAAGGTAAGCTAAGTTCTCATTTAGCCTTATGATATTTTCAAGCTTCTACAAGAAGCAGTGACAGTATGAAGAGATCAAAATTATTACGCTCTAGTGAACACCAGTTTTGGGGAAAATGACTTGGGGAAAATGACTTAGGTAAATAGATACATGCCATTAAAGCCAGTGCTCTAGTAAGTCATTTACCCCTGCCACTTTGGAGCATTTTAAAGTGCTCCTAAATCTCCTACACAAAGCACCTGAATATGCCCAAGGAGGGTGTGGAGGTACTGAGGGAATTATATGCTGTAAACTGGCTGTCTGACAAAAGTGAGGAGTGATTTGTTTCCCTGTGCCTCTGAGCAACCTCCACTAGAATCAGCTGATTGCTCCCACACTGCAAACAATTTGGGCCAGACTACTTCTGGTAGCCTGATTGCATTCTGAAGGCATATATTTGTAGCTATATATATTTGTGTCTTTCACATGAAAGTGTCTGAAAACAAATGGTCCACAGACCATTGTATTTATAGACTGACAGTGGGTGTATATGTTGCATGCTCTAGGCCCTGCCATTAGGTTAAGGGAAGGACAGTACTTGACAGGGCAAGGTTTAGGGTGGTTTGCAGGTGTCTGGAGAGTGAACATGACACATTTGGCAGAATGTCAACCTCATTCCCTTTGAGGAACCCCTTCTTCAGCAATATGGATGATCAGGACCCAGCAACAAACCAGGAACTCAGGCTACATGACAGTGTAAATATATTCCAAAATAGGTCAGACAACTCAGTTGCTGAAGGCATCCTACTATTCTGTTTGGATCACTCAGATGTTGAAATCTTTTACCTCTGAAATTGACATAAAGCTGCTCTGGGTTTTCCATGCTTTGCGATGATAGACACAGTATATTATAGGCATTATAGGCTTCCATTATAGGCACAAATCATAGGCTTAAGGAAATCAATAATAAATCTAAAAAAATATTTAAGGGTTTTATTCCTATGGAATTTTGCTAGAAAAATATCTGTGACCCAAATAGCATGCTCATAGTCACACAGGGGTCAGAGGCAGAGGAGGGGAAGACTTTGTAACTTTTTAATGATGAGACAATAGCCCCACAACTTTGCTAAGACAGCTGCAAAAACTGTAACAGAAGCAGGTCACTAATACAGTTGCCCCAGAATGCAGTTGCAGCACCTATTTAGTCAACTGAGCCAAAAATCAGCTCATTTCTCTCCTTCTAAACCCTTGAGGATAATAATATTTTTTTAAAAAATATTTTTAATAAAACTGCTGTGTCTCTTCCCATTTATATGACATAGAAATTGCTTACAATTTTAGAGGTGCCAGTTTTCAAAGAACACTGAAAAATGAAAAGGACCCTGTTACTTTCATGTATGAAAGACAGCTTGAAAATTTAGATTTTATTTTTAAGTTATATTTTAAAACTTTACTTAATCCAGGCAATCACAATACACAAGCCAAGCAGCAATTTTGTGAAGTTTGGCAAAAAAGGACATAAAAAGAAGTGTTACAGCATCTCCAAATCCATTTTAAAAGCATAATCATAGAATCATATAATCACAGAATAATTAGGGTTGGAAAGGACCTTTATGAAATAGCTTCCTGTCGTATTCCTATTCTTTCAATTAAAAGGAAAAAAACTGTTTTGCATACAATAGAAGCTACTGTACCTATTTTGATTGCAATGGATGAGAATGTAGGGCAGTCTTGCTGCTGCAGTCAGTGCATGTAAAATCACGCTTCTATGGCAGCACTAAACCACACCAAAAAAGCAGAGCAGGGGTGCCTAAACCTGCACAGACTGAGCTTGGCAACGCATGTTTATTGAGCTGGTAAGAAGTTACAGAAAGGCTAGAGAAGGGCAACTAAAACAATTAAAGAGATGGAGCAGGTACATACTAACAAAGAGACAAAAAAAGGCTGTAACTTCTAGGTTTGGAGAGAAAAAACTGAAGCAGGTTATGATGAACAACTGAAGGTTCATCTGAGTAAGATGGATGCAGACTATCATTAACAAATCCTGCAGTACAAGAAATAGAGGCTATTCAATGAAACTAACAGAAAATCAGTAGAAGCACATAACATCATCAGGTTCATGAAGTGATTCAATAAATTCATGGTCGAAAACCCATGAACAGACACTAAAGGGGGATAGTCATGGGTGTATCCTCTAGCGACACCCATCCAATAATTCTGGATGTTGAGAGAAAATCAAGAGTAATGGCCAGGGTTGCATGCTCTTCTGAATAAATTTTCCCACTGCCAGACAGAATAGAAGGCTAGACAGATCACTGGTCTGATGAACTGAGTGTTTGTTATGTTCATACTGGTGGATATATGTGCTTTGGTGTAGCTGCAGTGTACCTACACAATGTTCTGTCACATGGTACAGACATTTCCTAGCAACAGAAAATACAACTGTGAACTAGATTTAAAAGACATTTGTAAGGGTGTTCTGTGTACCTGTTAAACAGCAGAATTAAAGCGCTGACATTTTAGAGTGCTAGCCAAAATATGGCTTGGTGGACTACCCTCACTGTTTAGGTAAGTCTCAATTGACTTGTCTTCAAAAAGGCTGGCCATTCATAATAAGTCACAATAAGATTGATTTTTGCCCTAAAGAAACTAAATCCAAACAGTAAATTGATTTTGTCTATATATATACAAAGGGCATATTACCAATTCCACTGTTTGCTGTTTGCTGAATCATTGCTATGTGCAAATCCTGTAGTAAAATTTCAAATAAGAGCTTCTAATGGCACTTCTGCTGCTTATCTGTGACTGTGAGCAAGACAGTTAATTCTTAAGGGTGCATCTTCAGGAGCTCTGGATCTGGCTCCCCTAGTCCTGGATTATTCATCTCTTCCATTATTTTTTGGGGAATTTTGGCTATTCTATAATCCCGTAAATTAAGCAACGCTTTCTAAGACTGATCTATGCGGCACTGCTGAGAGTTTAGACTGTAACTTTTTCTGTTCCTCACTTGTTCCTATCTGAAAAATGGAGACTCCAAGGCTTGCAGAACTTTCAATGTTATTAATGTTTGTACAGTGCTCAGGCAAAAGACACTGTAGAAAGGCAAGATCTTATTGCTTTAATAAAAGTTCAGGGACTTGTCTTTTTTTTTTATTTATTCCCATTTGACCTTTAAAAGGGGTGCAACTTGAACTTACTACTGTTCCTAAATATAATTTCAGGTCTTATGATTTAAAACCTTTAGTCTATTTCCTTTAGTATTAGTCATCATTAATAGCCACAACAAATGCATCCATCTGATGCTTTGAAATTGAGAATTAGACATTTTAGCAATCTTAATGGCTAGGAAATAGCCATACTTTAGCATTAACATTGTTGGACAACAGAGTTTATGATAACTGGATTTTAAAATAATAATTCCAGTGAACTCTGATGATGTTTAGTAATTCAAGAGCAAATCTTTCCTACCTTGCTATTTCTTGTGCTCGCCCTCTCTTTTCTTGAGTAACCATGAGAAAAGCAATGTGATTATGTAGGAAGCCTTGGATGTGGATATAGGTGTATGCAGTTCCTGTACACTCTCCTAGCTCAACAGTGACACAGCAGTTCCCAAACAATGAAGTATCTATCCTTCTAGAAGATAGTCTTCTAATAAAATATGGTGTATTCTGTGGGCTCCAGCTCCAGCAGATGTAATTATTAATAACCTCAACCTGTTACATTTTTGGAATGCTATGTTGCTTGAAGATAAGTGGTTATCTGGCAGTGCAGAAGTTCAGTTCTCTATCAGGAGTCAGATAAGCAGAATGTTTAAGTCTATCAGATCTCTTTTAAGAAGAGATGACAGAAGGAACTTGTCTTTTGGGTTGTAAAGAGACTAGCGCAAACAGTTCCAACATCATAAGACAACTTCAATGAAGTTAGCTGCATCAGCATGACCATTTTTAACGAACTGCTCAACATGACCATTTTTAATGTGAGTAAAATGTGGATTTTAGGAGTGCGGTGCTGGCTGTGCAAACTTTTACTGGTTTGTAAAATCATATTCAGCCACATAAAATACGTATAGGCTTGTATACAGAGAACTAAATTTAGAAGACATTTAGGTAATATATTTAAAAATAGTAAATATATTTAAACATTTTCCATTTTATATACTTAAATAATATATTTTCAGTGCTACCAACCACTTTGTGGATAGCAATTTTTGATAACAAGACATGGATATCATTTTTAGAAGAACTGATGAGTCTCATTATATTGGCCATGGTAAGAAAAATGCAGGTGACATTGTCTTTTGAAAGAATCTTAAAGGATATTATTCAAACTCACAGTCAATGTATAGGAGAAGTTGCTTCTTTGGGAAACTTTATCTGCATAAAAGTCATTGTAAATTGCCATTAGAACTCATTGACAAATGTGTTTAATTTATGCTCAGTTTAATTCAGCTACTGTGTCATTCCTTCCTGTTTGGACAGTTATGGCCACTTAGGAGTTTTAAGTCACTTTTGACCTTGGATGATACTGATTTTTCCTTTTAATGGTCCCTGGACCAAGAAACTATAACTTGGTTGTGCTGTCAGCAGTTTTGTATTTAGTATCTGTCATATTCTTGGTTCATTTATATATTTCCTAATGTTTGTTCAATATAAGCTCCTTTACTAAAGGAAATGGAAAATCTCCATGCTTTTAATTCCTTCTGTCTTTAATTTTTTAAATATCTTTAAATTTCCCTACAGTTTTTTTCATGGTGACACCTTCATCTGTCAGTGCTAACTAGCACATCATATCTGGCCATATTTGGCCCCTATCTTTTCATGTCCATTGAGAACATAATGCATAAATGCATCACAAAGCTTCTATCTATCTGTCACAGCATATCACTGCTTTTATATGTAAGCTTTAAGGCTTTCTAGTTATTGGCATCTTAGGGTGTTCTTTTTCCTACAAACTGGTAAAATCTTTCTGAGGGAGGCAAACATATATGAGGAATAGTCCTGAAGGGAAAACTTCCAGTCTCACCCTAGTAAAGCTCAGGGTGTGACTAACAGTGCTGAGCTCTCATCAGGTAAAAACAAAATAAAAACCCCAAACTGGATCTTAAAGAAGGGAGGAAACGTCATTGGTTTCAGAAATATGTGTATGTGCATAAATATTCAGAATATTATGTGCTTTTCCACCCTAACCTACTGAAACTAATACAGATGTAATACTTCCATCCATAAGCAATCTTGATTTATATTTTATATGGTTTGGAAGAAGAACTGAAGAAATCATGTGCCCAGGGAAGAACCACTTCCTATCAAAGTGAAGTTATTTCCCCATTCCTTGCCTCAATTACAACTACAAAAGACATTATAAAACATTTCTGAACTTATAAACAGGATTTTTTGTGCTAAGAGTTCATTAGGTTTTTTTTTTAATTCAGCTATTAAAACAAAAAAGAGAAAAGAAAAATAAAAAAAAAGGAAAGAAAAAAGAGAAAGAGAAAAAGAAAAAAAAAGAAAATAAAAAAAGGAAGGGAAAAACAAAAAACAAGAAAAATAAAAAGAAGAAAAAGAAAAAGGGAAAGAAAAAAAGAAAGAAAAAGAAAGAAAAAGAAAAAAAGAAAAATAAAAGAATAAAAAAGGAAAGCCATGTACAGAGGAAGGCACTTTTGTGATGAAAATAAAATTGCTAGCTATTGTTTGGCAAACACAGCCTGGGTAAGATGACTACTCACTAGCATGCTAACACTGCTGTTTAGTCATATGTCCAAGACTGCTCATTAGCATTCCCAAGCATGCATCAATTTGAAAAATGTCATTCTTTTAACTCATCAATATGGAAGCCCCAAAGCGCACTTTATTTGTGTAATAGGTTCCTTCAAGATGTTCAAAATCAGTTCTGGCTCTTCTGGTTATATTCAAGTGACATCCACTCAAAGAGAAAAAAAAAAAAAAGAAAAAAGAAAAACAGGAAAAAAAGTTTCTTTTTTGCTAAATAATAAAAGCAGACAGTGTAAAGAAACAAAGTGTTCTGGACTGCTTGCTCTAAGCAGTGACAAGAAACACATGGTATTATCAGATGATATATAAAGCAGCACTGTCATCTTAAGAATACAACATCCTCATTCTTTTTGAATGTGGTTTCTAATTTCAATAGATAAACCCAAGAGACTCACACCTGTATATAACATTATTCTGCATGCTAAATAAATGTTTTTGAATGTTCATTAAGTTTATCAGCTAAACATGATCAGCTAATCATTCCAGAAACCGGTGAGCACAGTTTTATTCAGAGTACAAATTTTTTCCTCTACATCATTCATTTTATTGATTTTAATTTTTATTTCCTGCTCTACCAGGAGCTGTCAAAAGCCCCTTTCCCTCCCCCACTTTCCCAGTAAACATTACCAGTTGTAGCTTTGAGAGGAGAAAATTCACCGTATGCTTTGATCCACGTATATTTGTACTGCACTTGCTGTGTTGCATTGTGTTCAGATGCTGTTTTCTTTCATCTTGCCTCCTATGCTTCTCAGGAGTTAAGAGAAACTGGATACCTATTACCAGTAAGTCAGAGACTTTCTTATAAGAGGATAAATCTCCTCCCTTTGGTACGAGAATTGATAACGACCCAACTGTTAGCAGGCTTCCAGTGTATATCTCATCATGTGTTCTGAGAAAAAAATGATTTGTAGATGGGAAATTTAACAAAATTGTAAAGCATTGCCTCAAACAGTAAATGTAAAGGTTCTGTAGAAAGTAAACAGGAACTGTAATCAGCAAGGGCAGAAGTTGTACTTTATAAGGCATTCACAGCATACTACTGCCTAATTTGCTTTCACTCAACTGGGTAAAGGCATTTTCTATAGCACAGCAGAGTCTTCCCCTTCCATCCCAGATTCCTGTAAATCAGAGCAGAAGTATTTATATGCCTTCCAAGAATGTGGCAAGGATTAACTAATTAGATATAGATTGGTTTTAAAACAGGGGTGACTCAACCACTTCTCAGCCTCTCTATGCCTTCCAGGACGCCAGGATCTTCTGTCTCTGGAAGCTTTTCAGGGCTTTTATGAAATGGTGAAGCAGGACTTTCTGATTATTTGCTTTGCCATATGCTGCAAAGTATTTCAGGTGAAACACTAGATTATTTACCAATAGTATAACAATAGGGAAAAGCAAGAAACATGCTTAGAGCTGGCATTATAGATGTCTGTACAGCACACATTGCATGACACCAAAGATCTGGAAAGGTCTATAGGTAAAAGAAGCCTCCAACTAGCTTCCTCAGTGTTTCTTATTTGGGAGTCAAGGATGTGCTTTTCCTCCAACCCTGCATTTCCATGCTATTCTTTAGCCTCTTGCACCATTCTTTTGACCCCTGATGCATATTGCAACGCCTTTGCAAGGAGAATGTCTAGGTATTCAGAAAACCTCACACACCTATGAATTACAAGAAAAAAAAGGTCTGTGGAACCTCCATTGCCTGGAAAAGAGCAGAGGAATTCTCAGTGAAGGACCCCTTTGTGGGCAGGTTTAAAATGCATGGCCTTACCCACTTCCAGCAAATTTATTCATATGTATCTCAGTTATTCATTGCAAAGTTTAATTGAACATAGGGTAGTACTTTCCTGTCTTAGTTATTTCTACACTTTAACTATAGGCAAAGCTATTTCTTCTCAAATGTTGACACAAGAGGAAATTATTCTTACAGTTTCAGGATTCCACATTTGTACAGCTGTGAATCATTCCTGCCTTTAACACTTGACAGCATGTAAAGTAGATGGAATGTTTTTTGCTCATATTCACTACATATCTGCTTCCTCCTGACAATACAATTTTGGCTGCAATCCGTGCTGCAAATCATCTTAAGAATTCCTGTTCCATAATTCAGCCAAAGCTTTTTGACCTTGTTAACTGCAGATTTTAGAGTAGGAGTTTGAAATAAATGTCAGTCATGCTGATACAGCCTTATTATTTTCTTCCAAGAAGATAGCTTAATGTGTTTAGGCCACTGGAAGTGACAATCCTTCTCAAATTTCAAGAACCATCATTAATTTATTTTAATAATGAAGAGCAAAACAGAGTGTGACAACAACTTTTGTCCTCTATGCTAATGAAACTCTAAGACTGGTAATGAAACACTGTTAAGTATGAGAGGAGGAATCAGAAGAAATATACTTTACTAGTAATTTGGTATCTATTAGATCATCATTGCTGAGGTTGGAGTTAAAAAGCCCAATGTACTTACTGAGCAACAATGAAGGGAAGTATGCTTTTTACATCATTGCTGCCAAACTTTACAAAATGCAGTGTGTACCTAGACAAGTTACTTCATCGAAGTCCTGCTTTCCTCCTGCTTGAGACAATAGGCAAATTGCTATTATCAATAAGAGCAAGAAGGCACTATACTAAGGGCTTTATAGCAACTGGACTTGAATGACTACAGGTAAAAGGCCACATATGAACTCAGTTTTTTCAATGATTCTCTTTCCTGTATGCATTAACAGAACAAAATATTATAGGGGGAGATATTTTCCTTATTTCTACATCCTTTTTTTCTTAGCGAAAATAGAGGATATGAAGAGAAAAGCAGGGGTCTTGGAAGGACTGTAGGTACCTGGTGTCTTCAGTACTGAAGTGTTCTTGATCATCAGCAGCAGCATCATTAGTAATAAGCCCTAGGGACACTTGTAGAAATGCTAAAAAGTAATTTTAAAATCCAACTAATCATGGTACAAGCCTGCTGACGGCATTAGAAACCTCTACAAAAATTCCCTAAAGCTGTGGTTGTGTATTGTGGAGTGTAAGATTATGGATAAAGTCTCATATTTAGGAGTTTGTATGTGGTTTTGATACACAGTGAAAACTGGATGCAGTACACCTGAAACAAAGAATATGAGAAGTTCCCTTTCATGCTGGATGAGATCAGAGCTGACAAGGACCTTCTTTGGTCTTCTCACATTCATACCTATCTCTGGACCTGATGCTGAGCACAGCATCTGAGATTTCAGTAGTTCTTCTGACGGATTTAAATGACTCGGAATTACTTAACACCTGCCAGCGTGTCTCGCTTGTTTGTGAAAGAAATTTCATGTGATTCTCATCTGTCATTTATTAAGTGGAAGTGATTCATGATGCATTGAAATTGAAATTTTAAAGAAAATATTCCTGAGTTTAACGCGCATGACAGCAAATGACCTTAAGTGAGGTATGATGCAAACAGGAGTAAGACTGAGAAAAATGTCTCAAAAAGTTCTGGCTATCCTTCCCCTCCTTGAAAAACAAACTTCTATACTGTTAGCCTTAGGTTTCTTTTGAATAAGTCCAGACTACCTGCATTTGAACAGGCTACACTGAAAAAGGTTATATACAGTCTTTATGTTCAGTCTCTAATCAGCTTAAAGTTGCTTTTTTCCTGTTAGATTTGTGCCAGTGAATTCAGAGGCACCAAGTTAACAGAATTTATTTTGAAACAGATTTCAATTAAACCATGTAATTTATGACTTTAGAAAAGACCTACTTGGCTCTACATGCAACGGCAGAAATGGTAAGTGCATTGACCAACTTTAAGACATACGACAAGCACCTTGAACACCTGACATGAAGGTGTGAAAACTCACTCTGCTTTTCTGACAGTAACTTTCCAGAGATAGATCTGCAGTAGCACCATTTGATCTTGAATAATTCTTGAAGTTCACTTTACCCTTCATAGTGGTTTTGGCTAGGTTTGTGTTGCTTGAATGGGCTCTTTCCTCATGCCATAGAGAACTGTTCTTCTGTATTCCAGGTCCTGTAGAAGAGCAGGCATGTTCTGTGTAGGGAGGGTAACTTGGCTGGTCACAGGCAAATAAAGGATTATAATGGTGGTTCGCCATTTTGGATTTTTTTTTGAACCTTAGAATGAAGCTTTATTTATTTTGTTTGGAATTATACAGTGTTTATATTTGGCTCTTTTCTTTGAATTTGCTGCTACACTGAGCATGGAAAAACACAAAACCACAACTTTCCTCTTGTCTGGAATAAATGGTGACAACATATAATTTTCTTTGCAGCCCTTGCTCTAATTTCCTTCCTTTCAAGCAATAGAGTAGTCATTTTGATTAAACTTTCTCCATTACTCTTGCCACTATCTTGCTACCTGCATGTAACTATTGTATGACTAAACATCCTAATTGTTTGGAGAAGTACAGTTCACAGGTGTTTTGCACGTAAAGTAAATATTTCCCAAGAACAAGTTATGGGAATAATTTACTGAAGCACTTCAGTTTCAGTGATCAAAAAGAATATCCCCACTGAAAATGTACTTAGTGTTTAATTCAAACACTATAACACACTTGGATTCCTTTCAGTAAATGAAGCCTTCTTTTCTAATTAACAGTGCTAATAAGAAAATATATAGTTTTGTTTCACATATCACTGTTTCTATTACACTGGTAGAATATGACCTACTTCTCAGGGATAGCTACAGTTTCAGGACAGGCTATTTCAGTTACAAAGCTGAAAGAAGTGAACAATAAGCATCTTCAGGCAGGCAGCTGTGTTAGCAGCAGCAATGGCCAAGGATAGTCTGCCATGGACACAGAGCACAGGAACAAGATGTGGAGACAAGCAGCTGAGAGAAAGTATTCTGGCTAACCATGGGAGCTTTCCTGGAGACCAAGCGATGCCAGGAAAGGATCTCCAGTCTTTAGCTTGGAACCTACTTGGAACCTTAATCCTTTCTTCCCTGCTTCATGAAGCCACACTTTACCTTCAAAAATAAACCCAAGCTTTTTTCTTCCTTCAAGTCTCTGGATGCTTTGACCCCCTCACCATGTTTGTCTGTATCCCTCCCCAAGCCCTGCTTTACCTCTGTGCATTCTGTGACGCTTTTGGCCAGCAAACTACAATCACTATTGGTTTTCAGAAGGCTTGTAATGCTATTTTTCCTCCTGGTCACAGCAGCCAAATCAGGAGGCAACAGGTTCAAATTTTAGCAGGGTTCACAGAGGAGTTCTTTGCTCTTTTGCACATGAAGTTGAATTAGACAGGCCTTTTTTTTTTTTTTTTTTTTTTTTTGTTGCTATGGTGTTTTTTCGTCATTCTCTTTTATCTTCTCTCTGGTGCCTCCGTCTCTTCTTGTCTTCCTTTTTCTTAGCATCTTCATCTTTCCTTGTTCTTATCAAACCACTTTATGTCATTTAAACAGACTTGTCACTCCTAACATGCTGCTATACAGCATCATACCTTCATGATGTAAAAGTGAGGCACTGCAGTGGCCAGTAAAAATACACTAGAGTAAATTAATGACCCTTGTAGAGATAATATTCCTTTGTTGTCAAGAGAATCAGGTAAACACTATTGTTTCCTTCAAGTGAAGTGATAGGAGCCTTCAGCCTAAAGAAAATGGATTGATAGAAGGAAATTGGGCTGACTTATTCTTGCTTAGTCATAGGTTGTCTTGCTTTCAGTGGACCTGCGATAACAAAACAGCCTTACAATATGGAAGGGTGAATAACAAATGATTCTTTAACCAGGAAAGCAACCTGTTTAGTTAAAAACCATATAAAAATATTTTAAATACCCAATAAGTATGGCAAGCAACTTCCCCAAGAGGTTTACTCATTTTAAGAATAGTTATATAGATAGTTACTAATTATGCCCTTTGAAAAATGAGAGCTTTTTTTCTTTGCTTCATGAAATTGTAATGGAACCTGAAACAAGTAAACTTTTTTCCTTCTGTTTGCTGGAACCCACGTGATTCAAGTTCACTGCAGATAGATTTTGTCACTGGACTTCCATTCTAGACCTAGTGTGGATATGTACAAAAATATTTAATTTCATTCTGCTGCTGCTACACGAACAGTAGCTAACTTTGGCAGCTCCATAATTATGTTAATTTACGGCCCTACAGGCATTTCCAAGAGCATAAAGGTTCTCCTGGAAATATGGCTGGGACTTCAGTGTATTGACAGCATATCTTGAATACCACCAAAGAGTTTCTCTTAGAAGTCCTCATCTAATTTAAGAGAATTGGTTGTCAGAGAAATACGTATGGTCACTGCTGCTTTTAATGGAAAAGCACACGAGGTCTTAAGGGTCACATTTGGCAACAGGAAGGGCAAGACACCTCTAGCCTTCAGTGCAATAAGGCAAAGAATTGTTCTATACCATGTTTACTTAGATGAACTCTGCAAAGAAACAGAAATGAATCTGGAAATTGTTAAACACAAAACCAGTCAATAGCAAGATAGCAACTCAGGGCAGTGAAGAAAGATTGATTTTTGTCCCCCCTCATGCTGAGACTTAAATTTACAATTTGCTAACATAGTGATTAGACACCAGGTAGACTTCAACAAGTATGATTCACACTCAAGCAGTGTTTTGATAGAAAAACACTATATAATTTAGATTACGGCGTAAACATCCAGTCTTTCTGTATGAATCCACCCACGAATTTAGGCGCAACAGAAATTATGACTGCAAATAGAGAACTCTGTTCCAGCCATAATCAGTCCCTTAGAAGGCACACAAAATCCCCTCCCTCCTAATATCCCAATTTGAAAATGCTATGAACTATAACAAATTGAGAACAGAGGTGGTAATCCTCAAACTTCAATTAAAGAGTTCCCACTTCAGTAGTCTTGCTGGAACAATAAAGTAGTTTGAATGCAAGCTTCTTCGTTTAAGCTAAGCTTGCCTCACATCCTGAGATATCTTTGATTGCTGATAGTTCTCTCACTGAAAAATGTGTGAAGGCTCTGCTTAGAAATCACCAAGATATAAGCTTATGATCAGCAGCCATTTTGAGACCACTAATTTGTTGTTTTCAAATTACTAACTTTATTGCATTAGGAGCTATAAATAAATGAGGTTGCATTTGCTAGACAGATTATAAATGAGATGAAGGTACAGCTGTGCCTGTCTCTTCTATAGCAACCAACTGACAGCTCCACCTTCCTCCCCCAAATACTCCACTTCTCTCAAACCGGACCACATTGACAAGAGCAAAATCCATTATACCAGCAAGCTCCACCTAGTAGCCAGGGGGCTGGATGCACTGTCAGTTTGGAGATGTCCACCCCTTGTTTTGGTTCATTTGTCACTGAAGTAAAAGCAAACTGAAATCTGTCAAATAATCAAACAAACGTTTGCAAAGCAACATTAAGGAATGTAACTGATGATGAAACTTTCTTCCTAGTATAGAATTCATTCTGAGGAAACCTATGCATTCTGCAAAAGCCAGCCACAAAAGCACAGAAGCAATTATTCTAAGATTAAACTAAATTTAAAACCTGGAACACAACGCATTCCTGTGGCTTCATTTGGAAGAGTTTGCTTCTAATTCATGATTCACAGGGGAATTAGTATTTCTTATTATCTGTGTACTATCTGCAAGTAAGAGCTTTGAAAAAGAGTAATAAGCTATTTTCTTCTCGCAGATCCTGGAAGTTTATAAGTAGGCATCATACAAGGATTCTCTGTGAATTTTAATCCAGTTTGCATCCTATAAAAATTGCAGTACTTCATCCCTTATGAGGCTTCATCACATTATGCTGCTGGTATAGACTGAGCTGTTGAGGAGTGTTTAAGGAGAATCATTTAGTGCAACTCGAAAGAGAAAAGTATTTTCTCTGAACTGAGAACATGAACAACTTGAAGACAGAAGAATATAGCCAGAAAAGGCAAAGAACTGAGAGTGACTAAGACAATTATGAATATTCACTCCCTAAAGGAACTGCAAAAACCCAGAAGTATCTTTACATATTATTTTTACATTATTGTGGTATTTACTCTTGAAAGAGCGAGTTTCTCTTAAAAACTGTGAAATCACTTTGCCTGCCACTGAAAAGACCTATTCAGTTAAAAGCATTGTCTACCTGATATTTTTAAGACAGCAGAAAGTTGTATAACTAATACTAAAAATGTAAGGAAGTTTGACATTGACAGCATAGTTGCTGATGCTGTTAATGCATTTAACGTTAATGCTTAACATTAAGGGAAACTATGTTTACAAATGAATGAAAAATACAGCTGATGCTCAGCTCATATTCCAAATGTACTGCAAAATATGCTTTAGAGAACATGGTCTATAATATCTTTGTTACATTATGTTCAAAATTACAAAGCTTCTCATAATTTTTTCTTCATATGTTGATGTACCTCAGAGGCAGATACTCCTTCAATACATGGAAATCTTGAGATGAGTCCCCAAAACAGAATTCTCTCTCCACTGGGCACCTGGAAAGGTCTTTCTGCCATTTTTAGAACTAGCATGTGGTGTGTTCGTGTGTTATGTGTTCTCCAAGAGTGACATAAACCAGAAAATAGAAGAGCACTTTCAGTGAACTGGTTTTAATTATACATTTTCACAATCTGCTTCTTATGACATGGTCTTCTATGGTCATTGGTATTTATGACATCATGCAATCAGTGAAATAACAAATTAATGACAAAGTAATGAGCTAATGAGATCTTCTAGTTAAAGAAGCACTAGGATAAAGCAGTCCAGTCAGTAGAGGGACATTAAGATGGACAGCGGGCTGCAGCGCATGATGTATAAGCAAGATTCCAAGACAGCTGGGTCTGTTCAGCCTGGAGAAGGCAGGTATAGTAAGGAATTAAGACTGCACACAACTACCAAAAGGGAGGGCATACAGTAGACCTAGGCAGTTTTTTTTGGAGCTACATGATGAAAGGGAAAGAAGGAATGGATATAAATTGCAGAAAGTGGAATTATGGTTACGTATAAGGAAAAATCTTCACATAGTAAGAGTAGTCAAACACTGAGAGATATTGTCCAGAAAGACTACAGAATCTGTATCCTTGGAGATGTTCAAAACCAGCTCAGACAAGGCCCAGAATAACCTAATTTAACTTTAAGTCCTGCTTCTTTGAGTGGGACTTTGGAGAAAACAGCCTCCAGAAGTCCCTTCCACCCTGAACTGTTTTACAGTTGTATGAATCCATAAATTACTCAAGGGTTGAAACCTGAGAAGATGTAAGAGGCACGTATTTCTGTCTGAAGAACATTGCATGCTAAGAGATTCAACAGTACAGATATATACGGAGCAGTGAATGCTCCAGCCCTGGCAGTGCTCATGGCCAGGTTGGACAAAGCCTTGAGCAACCTGTTCTAGTGAGAGATGTCCCGGCCCATGGCAGGGGAGTTCAAACTAGATGTTCTTAAGGTACTTTCCAACACAACCATTCTATGATTCTACATGGTTCATAACTGAATAATGTTCCATCTTCAAACTTTATCTTCCAATTCTAAAGCTTGTTGACTTTGTCATATTTATTTCCATTTCAAATGTGCTGGATAAAGCACTTTCTTTGTGGAAACAGACTTGAACACACAGCAAAAAGTTGCAAAATACTGAGTTGTTTATAGTCAAGTAACAAACTGCGATCAACTTCAGTTGTATGTGCACAAGAATGTTATGGACAGAGGCAGAAAAACAAAGATGTATTGAATTGCACTGAAATTTGTAATTACAGTTTCCAACAAAAAAAATTGAAGCTTTTGACAATCAAATTACAGTAGAAATACACAGCTGAAAGCTGCATAATATGTTAATTGAAATGTTATTTTTCCTAAAATTTTTCTTAAACTAAAATACCTCTTCTCCTCATGCAACTTCTCTATGACTACTAAAAAACAGTCATTCAAGTTTGACATCACTGTGGTCACTCTTTTATTGAAGCTGTTTAATACATTATGGTACCTCTTAACACTAAGGAAATGATGAATATACATACCTGCCAGGAAATCTAGTCTAAAAGCAGACTAAGACTACCGAATTCCAGTGAATAGTTCTAGTGTGCTCTTCTTTGTAATGCAACTCAGAGCTGCAGTAGCTCAAAATAAATTCCTTGTGACAGCACAAGGACTGAAAATGAGGCATTTTAATTTAGGAATAGCCAAATATTTTATTTCAATTGCAAATTATTTTTAGTCTTTTTCAGTTTTGGGCATTCAGTCTTGGCCTAACATATACCTCAAAAATATACACAGTAAAATTTAGGATTTTAGGCTGTAACAGAAGCACCTTATTCTGGTGGTCAGCACTCAGTCAAACAAATAACATTTGTCCTGGACAAGAAAACCACAAATTAGCATCCCAATTTAGAACAAGGGGTCTCCTACATGAAATAATGTAAGTAGAGTGCAGGAGGACTGCTTCCTGCCAAACCCCCAATCTCTACCCAAAAATAAAGGTATTTTTGAGGGCTTTTTTCTGTAACTGCCATCTAAAAAAAACCCTGAAAGTAACATAATAATGAGTCCATTTCTATGGAAATGGTCTTCTTATTATTTAATCAGGCCAGCATCTAAGTGATTCATGAACTGCAGGTTGAAATTCAATAAGCAGTTCATGAATCTCTGAGTTGAGAAAATCTGAACGAAAGAAAATGGAGAAGAAAGAAACCCCTTCCCCATAGGACTTAGTAAACACTCTTGTCCATGATGGATGCTACCTAATTTTCTTTAAAGCAGTTAACAGCTCCTCAGTTCCTTAGCTTATTCAGTGTTCACTTACAGAAATAGTTGAGCACAAGTCACGCATTATGCTTAGCACGATATAAATCTATAGCAAAAGGAGAGATAACCAGTAGCTTAGAGAAATTTACTGCACAAAGCAGTTGTGAAAGGAGCTAATTGAAATTCGGAAGTATTGTAAACAAGCCAGAAATTTTCTTTGAAAAAGGGATAAGAATCAATGCACTGGGATAAAGCTGCCTCATTCTCCAGGAGCCTTTATATTCATGCGAAAGATGTTTATTTTTGTCATCCTTAAGTTCCTGACCCCAAGGTTAGGAAATACGCCCTTTATTGATCTCCTTGTGAGATGTCCTTCAGCTTGTGTAGTTAGGTATGCACTCACACATATGTACACACACACAACCATATGCATTATGGGCATTTGCACAACATCTGAAATTCCACATTCACCTTAAAAATACCTTGTTGTCATGATTCTCAGAAAAAGACTATTATTGTAACTTTTCTGCACAGTGATCTTAGTAAGACTATTATACAGTTGCAATTAGCTGGAGCTTAAAATAAGCAAATGGAGGAAGAAAATTTGCACTGCAGTTTAGTCTGACGTGCAGAATGAGCCCTGACAGCTACAGCATCCTGATTTGTAGAAGAGTGATACTGATTTCCCAGGGAACAAAAATGCTGCACCCACCTTTCTTCACTGGCTGTTACTACTGTTCTCTCAGCCAGTCAAGTTAAATGGAAAAGGAAGATGGATGAAGAAGGTAGGTGGAGATATACTGCTGGATAAAATGGTGCAGCACCAATTCTCCTAATTTTTTATCCCTGCATTTTGCTTGAAGATGTGCATGGCTTTTTTAAATAAAAAAGTCATCTTCGTAGAGCACTTAATTGCTTTGCTCTTAAGTTGCATAATTTTTTTTCTTCCTACTTTCATCTACCTTTCTTATATCAAACATAAATGTGACTCCGTCACTTTATCAGGCACAGAGAGCTCTTAGTGCTATTTATCAAGACAAAAAAAGCCCATATGGTTCAAAACACATTTTCCATGTTATTATTGTAACCTCAATAACAGCAATATTGTACAGGATAGTATTGTTAGATGGAATGTCAAGAAAAATTGGATGATTTTTATCCCAGATCATTTCCTAACTATTCTTGCTGCAGGGGCATGTGAAACTTTGAAACATGTGTTTTGCTGAATAAGGATGCTAATGGTGCTGCTACTACTGATGTGATTCTAAAAGGTGGTGACAGAGTGTTGTTCGTGAATAGAAAGTAGACAGGATAGAAGATGCCATGTAGCAGGGACTTTGTATAAAATGAAAAATAAATACTATGGAAAATCATTGGGTTTCTTTCACTTTCTGCCTTCTTTAAGATAGTCATCTTGACAAATGGCAGAAGTCAGCAAATGCTCACTGTATACTTTTGATTTAAGAGAAGATAAAGGTGATCCAATGTGATTTTCCCCCACTTTGTAAAATTATTGGGTTGCCTTACAGATCATCAGTATGTGCAAGTGTATTAGCTACTATAATTATAAGCACTTCCAAGGGTATCTGATAATTTGTCTGGAAAGGGGCCATTTTACGTATCTTTTTGATGGTTTCAGGCTATCTGCACAGTGAAAGAGTTTCACCTAACTGTTTCAGGTAAGGTATAAACTCAGCTGCTCATCAAGAAATAAAGAAAGGCTCTTTCTTAGGTCTCCAAGGCCCTGTAGCTGGTCATTGACTGGGAGGCTGATAAAAAGTCAGTACAAAATACAGCCTGCAGCTATAACTGTGAGGAATAGCAGTGTTATTCTAAGTGAAAGTGGGTAGTATAAGTATCTTCTGCTGTGGGTTAGAGAGACCCATGAACCAGCTGGGAAATAGGGAGAAGAGAATTCAGGAAGGCCCATCTAAAAAAGCCCAGGACTGGAAATGTGAAGGATCCCTTCAAAGGAAGTTCTGACTTAACACTTTGATATGAAGATAGGGGTAAATGGGAATTAAAGTAGAGCAAAAAGTGCAGAACTAGAGAGAATTTTTGTTCTACCAAGAATTTCTTTACTGCTGAAAGCAAAGGTCAGACACCTTCATGACTGGACTGAGAACTGCACTTACAGACACTGACAGAGCACTTTTAGAACAGAAGATGGAAGTGTCTGTGCCAGTGTGGTTGTGCCACATCCTCATCAAGAAGTCAGTGCAGGTCACGTCCCCTGAAAGAAACATCTAGCAGAAAATAGTTTCATAGGGACATGCTTTTGCAGAGTTGTCAAAGTTTTGTATATACACACTGTATATTTTTACCTCCCAACTTCTAATATTTTCGTTGTAATAAATGGAATAAGTTAGGCTGTTATTCATATTCAGCCAGCTCTTTTATTACGTTGTACTAGGAATACAACTGAGTATTCCTGAGATACTAACTAACCCAAAGTGCAAGCTGTAGTTGCTAAATACTTGACTACAACAGCAGGCAGCTTTATTGAGACAAGAACAAACTTGTTTAAGACCAGAGAAAAGGATATTGTAGTGAGATGTGTGATTTACCTCTGTAGTATTATGACAAATGTAAGCTTGAAAGATTCTTGCTATTTTTGTGTGTGGACTTGTGTGCCTGTTTTACAGTTCCATTGAATTAACTTGTCTGACTGAAGGATCAGGATCTAAATCTGATGAAATATAGAAAAAAAAATAAAAGAAAAGAAAGAGATATTACAAGAAAATTAGAAAATTCAATAGATTATTTCAATAGTATTTATTAGTCTGAGATTAAGAACACGACCACTACGATGAAAGGTAGCAAATGATAAAGAAGGGCTGATTGGGGTTCAAGAGGTGGGAAGCTCTGTCTGAGCACTGTTGGCTGAGACACCATGTAATAGCAGGGGAATTAAGACGTGCACAAGTGGTGCTGTTCAAAACCTTCAAAGTGATGACAGAGTGAATGGCAACCACTTACATGAAAAGCTATAACCCATTTTCCTTATCATACTCACAAAAAAACATGGAAACTTCCTATTTTGCAGTCTCCAAGTCCAACCTTATTATACAGGGACTGTCACACTGAATAAATCAGAGCTGTTTAAAAACCTGTAGGCTGTTCGCACAACTCAAGGCCACCTGTTCTTGGTTCTGGTGCCTTTCTGTTACTGGCTCTAAACATAGCATTCTCAAGGTCAGCAGCTGTAAGACTTGGTGGCACGGCTGCCCTCAGTTACATGCAGTCAAGGTCAGATTACATTACTGCTGGCACAGCAGCCTTGCAGGCCCTCAGTGAATAAATGTTCTTTGCAGATAGCAGCTCTACATTCTGGGACACTGCATTTATAAAGCAGTCACTGATTCCACGCTTACTTTTACGTATGAATATATAATCAAGGACAAAAAAGACCAGTGATGCAGTTTAAGAGCTACAGTAAGAGAATCTGTGCCAGAGGCAGCAGCAAGGCAGCCCTTCTATCCAGGTTTCTGAAGGCTGCATTGTAAACTTATAACCTAGGAGAGAGATGGAGCATTTCTGTTAAATGCACTGCCCACAAGTAGGGCAGAATCCACTTAGCTCTGAACAAGTGAATTCCTGTCACTGAAATTAACTCTGCAGCAAAGAGACTTTTAGGGTATGTTTTCAATGAAGAGCTGACACAAGAAAGAGGTCATACCACTGACTATGCCTCCAGCAGAACAGAACGATTGTGCAATGATCTTCTGAAGTGCAACCAGCTCAAGTTAAAAACATCACGCTTATAGAAAATGTTTTTATGCATAATTCTAGCCAGACCTGAATTCAGTTATAACTTAACGCTCATTCTGAAGTAAAAAAGAAGCAAGAACCAACCTACATTAACCTTTTTGTTTGCAGAACAACAGATTTCACGTTTCTGCTAGCTGCTGTATTGTGAACTGAATATGGACAACACCAACTCTTTGTTGGTGCTCCCAAGACAGGAGGCACTAGCTAAAAGATCCTGATAACATATGCAAGATCCCTTCTTACTTTCTTGATGAGCAGCTGAGCTCTTATTTCAGCTGAAACAATCAGTTGAAACTCTATGTGCCAATAGGCTGAAGTCATTAAAACAAGATCTCATGAGTGCACTAATTAAAGTGGCCTTTTCTACCTGAACAGTTTAGCATTTGGAAGACCTAAGGAGGTGGGTTCTATTACTAAAATAGTCATAGCATATGAAGTTTGGTAATGTGGAAGTAAAAATGGGGAGTACATTTATATATAGCCTCAGAATTTCACAGAAAAGTTAAAGATTAAGTACTATTGCTATATGCTCCAATTTTTGCCTTGCTCAAAATATCTAACCAATCTTTTTCTTCTTCAGTCTGATCTGGTATGAGCGCCAGGTCCTAGTGCATATGTTACAGGCTTTATTGGCACTGTAAAGCTGGCAATTGGATCCAGTCAGATTCATAAGCACTATCTTTCTGACTCCAGAGCAGCTGTATACTGTGGGCAGACTGTTCAAAGAACAACTACTTATGCATCCAAACGGGAAGTAAGATCCATGCCAGTTTAGCATGTGGTTTGTGAAATGCAAATTAAAATAAAAGGTTGAAGATGGGCTTCTGGATCTGAAGCATCCTCGTGAATACAAAGATATCTGAAAGGGACCTCTTTGTCATCAGATCCAAACACTGCCAATACAGCAAACATTTTACCTTGTCCCAAATAGAGCATAGAACTCCATCTTCCTGGAAAGGCTGTTCTAGGCCCTTGCTAGTCTATTCCTTGCCTATTTGGCTTTTTTTTTTCACCAGAAGATTTTAACCTACTGTTGGTTCCATTCATTAATGAAGTTATCAGAGAAAAATCAGACCCTTGGAAATACTGCTAAAAAACGTCCTCCAGCCTACTGCTGTTCTTCATCATTACTCATGTCTATCTGGCTTGGATAGGTCTTTTAATTTGCTTTCAGTTTACCTTTTGATGACTGGCCCCTCCACCTTTACTGACAATTTTACATACGACTCAATTATCCAGTGCTTCACATATTAATATAGTTAAGATCTCTTGTGTTAAATTTGTCTGGAAAACGCATTATCAGTTCTATGCTTGCAAAATCTACTTTTGGTCATTTCTTGTCATATTTTACCAATTTTCTCTTACCCCTAGTGTCTCTAATGAGCATTCCTTCACCATTTGTTCCAGTATCTTACATGCAGACAGAACAGCAACTTTGCACTTGCCTGAATTACATCTATTCCCTATTGAAAATATCACTACTACTTTTTCTACTCTACAGCCATATAGTAACTCTTCTTACTGGAAAGATTTGCTAAAAATACATGCTATCAAATTTGCAAGCTCATATGGCATTTCTAGCAAAACTGGTGGAAAGTACCTATAACCATTTTCTTTGCATTCCCTTCTAGCTTTGCCCTGTTTATAGCACAGTCTTGTTTTGGAAAGTAAAAAAACTCTTGATGCTACCAAAGGCATCATGCCAAAGCTCTCATTTTCTTCCTACTGTACAAAACTCCAGGTATTTCTGTTCTCTTTTGACTTGTACTGCTGAAGAACCTTTTATTATTTTGATATATTTTTCAAATCCATTCTCGTCCCTGCACTTTTTGACCTCTTAAATGAGTATTTCTTTGCCAATCAGTCCTTCTTCCATTCTGAATATGCTTTCTGCTTGTTCTGAAGTGCTTTTCACAAAGTAGTCAGCCAGCCAGCAGATCTGTAGCTTGCAGGTTTTTAGCCCCTGTGTTGTTTGGAATATAAATTTTAAACAGTTTTACATCCATTGACTGGAAAGAATTTAAATCTTCTTCCACATGCAAGTCCTGGTGTCTTCAGCCTGGTTGTTAATACTGAGCAATTTCTTCAGTATATCAAAGTTTATCCAAGTTTGACCTGTTGAAAAAGAATACATTTTTAAATAAAACTGTCTTTATCTTTCAATGCTTTTTAGTTTTCATCGATAAGTACAAAATGATTCATGTCTTTATCATGCAAACCAAGATTATTTTCCACAGCTAGTTTTTTGTGATAACCTTGCTGCTTACTGGCGCCAGCTCAGAACACCTCGTTTTAATTCATGGACAATCTGACCAACAAAATTAAAGAATCTTTAGTAAGTGATCATCTTTGTTCTGAAAGGTTTGGCACTGCAAATCATTGGCTTTCAGGTTTGGCAGTGTGCTTTAATGTTGAGGGGAACCATGAAATAAGAGAAATGACTCAGCTGTCAGATTCAGGAACTCTATTTTTAGGCCATTTGCAGGAGCTTTTTATTTTTAATAATGTTCCACAGATTAGGAATTTTGTTGTCAGAAAGAATGCATAAACTGTGGGTTGATTTTTGTCGCTTTTTCTTTTTCTTTTTCTATTTGCACTGATTTCAAAGCTGAAAATAAGTATTTTAAGGGCTATTTCACCTATTTCAGCTTTTCAACATCCCAAACTGGAATCTTTTCCTTCTTTCTGAGAACCACACATTCCATTGAAATTCATTAATTTACTTTCTATCATTATTTGTGACTTGGCTGGATAAAATATTTTGAAAATACTATTGAAATTCTTAATTTGATAAAAACACCCTGTTATAAATGGTTCAAAGTGGTGATTCAGAGTATCTTTTAACTCTTCAATGAAGTTTAACTTTTCAATGCTGTTTAATTTTACTAGCTGGTACTCATTAAAATATTATCTAAGTACTCTTTTCTCTATCATCCAGGATGCATAGCTGAGTTATGAATTAATCGTTAATACTATGAGATAATTTTATGGAAATTCAAACAATTTATTTTTGCTTACTGAAAAAGACCTCTATAAACTGCATGTAAAAGGCTACTGAAGTGTGATTCTCCACTGCTTTCTTCGGTATAGCTGTTCAAAGCACGTGTAAAGTATGAAACCAGCATGACAACATTTAGCATTCTCTTTGCGCTCTCTGCACAGTTGATCCTGCAAGACTCAAGGATTTAGATAATTTAGGCTGTAAGAGATAGGGATGAGTTAAAAAGGTATCTTTTTTTCTGAGGAGAGGGAACATAAAGAGAACCCTTAAGTTAAAAAGGTATCTTTTTTTCTGAGGAGAGGGAACATAAAGAGAACCCTTAAGTTAAAAAGGTATCTTTTTTTCTGAGGAGAGGGAACATAAAGAGAACCCTTAAGTTAAAAACCAACAACATTTTTAGAGAGATTGTTGGTTGATAGTTGCCAAATAATATCATATATTTTCCACATGCATTTTTGGCACCTAGGTTGTAACTAATTCTATAAAACAAAATGAAAATGGAAAGTTAAATAAAAAATCTGTATCAAACATCAGATAATCCTTGTCTTGTAGGAAAGGCCTATCAATATGAGCATCAGCCCTGCTTTCTCCCTGTTCTTTGCATCCAGAAGAATCCCAGCCAGTGTCGAGCTAACTGTGATCCATCTACCTTTGCAGTCCTCCTCCTGTTCCCTTACAACAAGGCCTGTTGCGCGCTGCTAGAGCTGAAGGTCATCAGTTTAGCACATGAATAAGATTTGATTATATTTTTTTACACAGGCTATAAACCTGTCCAATCTGTTCTAAAAACCCTTTCAGTGCTCAATTTGCTTACCTTTTGCTGAATTGAGTCCCCTGCCTGAAATGTATAATGTAACTGGGGTTAGAACAAGGGAGTAATTTTTATTTCTTCACTTTTAAATGCAAAGTTCTCACTTTCTTGAAGTAATTCTTCATTAGAAACATGAGGATTTGGTGCAGTTTCCCCTCAGCGTTGTCCCGGAGACTTTAAATCGTGCACCAACTTACTCAACTTACTGTTACTTTAGTGGATTGTGTAGGATATTATCCTCCTTTGCATTTCAGTAGTGGTGTCTTGCTGGCAGACACTGGTGAACGGGTTACAGGCAGCAGTTGCTGGTTTGGCAGCCAGTTCTGCTCAAAGAGATGGAAACTGTAGGGCAATGCATGCCCACTAAAACAAGCTAAAATCATCGGGGGATCTCTAAAGAGAAGCCTGCTATATTGAAAAAGAGGCAGTCTCAAAATAAACTCTAAAAGGCTTTTAGCAGCCAGGATGCAAGTGGAAGCTGTCTTCCTTTGGAAGTTTACATAATCATTTAATTTAATCCTTCCTGTGGTGTTTCCCAGCCACTGCTTTAGCTCTTTGATCATAATACGCTAGGACAAATGTCAGGAAATATGAGTCTACAAAGTGATGTAAATCTTGTTCTCTATCGGGGATGTGACTGTGAGCATTATCTTCATGATATTTTCTTTCTTATGTATTTATTTCTGCTCTGTGTTTTTGTTATTTACTTTTTTTCCTCAGTCTGTGATGACAGAGAAAAGCAATGGCTTTCAAGCTAAAAGCCAATATTATCTAGTATTACAACACTGGTTAAGATTACTTCAGCTTGCATTTCAATGTGAGGAAAAGCCATATTAGCCTGGATATTATCTGTAAGACATATTATAGTGTGGTATTCATCATAAGCCATGGCTTTTGTCTTTCATATTATTTTGCACTTCCTTCAGCTCCATCATCAGCAAATGTGATAAAACTTACTTGTATGTTTCTGTCTCATAGCAGTCAAACATTATCAGTCAAATATGGTCATTTGTTACCTTTTCATTTCATTTGTAGCTTTATGGCCTTATAGGCTTTGTGAATCAGACTGAATGAAAATGTCTAGAAAATTATACATTTGTGTCAACAAATACAGAGAAATTAGCGTCAAATAAAACTTGGATATAAAGACTTTTTTTGTTCTTTTAAACTTTGTGTTCACAAACTTAAAGATAAAAATAAATAAGATAAAAAACCTAAGAAGCATTCTATCACTATGGTAGCATATATTTTATATCTATTTGGCATTTCATGTGGTTATACAGCACAGTTGAGGTCATTACCCTAAAGGGAAATAATGGTGGACTGTAGAAGACAGCGAAGCAAAGAAGAAAATGTTTTGTTACAGCTAATATTTTGTTGCCTATTACGTGAGATTTTCTTTTGTGAGTGCAGTCCTAGCTTGCTTTTAATTAATGTTGCATTACATGTTTTTAAATGTTTTTAATAAGAGCATCTATTTAGAATATTATTAATAACAATATCTCTTTAAGACACTAAGTCTCTAGCATTAACTTAATGGAAGCATTCCAGTGGCATCTATTATATGTTCCCAGTTAAATTAGCATGATGGTCTTTTAATGGATGTTTTAATAGACATTATTATCCAGAATATTATAAAATTAAAATGGAACTCAATGGGTTCTTTTAGTTCCTATTGTAATGTTCTGTGAAGTCACTGATTCTGAAAACTAACAGCCTATGTATTTTTAATTTAATTCAATGGCATTTGGCAAGAGTTAAAACATGAACGCGCATTTACATGGCAGGAGTAAAGACAAATATTTACTGGCTTAAGATGTGGCTGATCTAAAAACAATCTTACATTTAGATCCGTGGGTCAAATTCTTTAAGAAGAGGTTCTTTATAAATATTTGTGTACCAGTAGCCATGGTCATGGTTTTTCTTGCCTGCTGTTATGTGTGATGTGTTGAATTTCCTGCTGAAATCAGCTGTGAAAATAATTGGGAGCCCATTTCTTCAGCGAAAGAAACCTTTTTTTTTTTGTAAACTACCATTTCTCATATTTTTCAAAAAACCTGATTTTCTGTTGTTAGTTTGTGAAACTACATAGTGGGTGTGCATAGTAAGTCTCAATTCCAGCTAGGCTACTTCTACAGAAGATTCAAACTGCAAAGTACTGTAAAACTCAGTAGATCCAGATCTGCCTATTAAGCTTGTATTTTGGTCAGCAAACACTTAGTATGCAGGCAGAAGAATTTGAACTTTCTCCTTATTAATTTTCTATTTGTGAGCCACATTCCTGAAAGTCCATATTTTATCCATGGAAAACAATTATTGTTCTTGTCAATGAAGAAGGCCACTGGTCATCATTTTCTCATTTTGGCAGCAATTATGATTAACTTTCATTTTCTCCTCTGATCTTCTTCAATCTGATGTGGGAATGTGGGAGAGAAGGCACTCATCATACATTTAAAAACCTTGGATAAAAGTGGCTTGTATAACTGGTTAGCTGACATTTTGAATATATCATTATCTCTTATAATTATCTTTTATTTGGGTGGACCTTTTTCTGGAACTCCCTGAGTTTCTGAGCGCCGTATAATCAATCTTCCATGAACCATTGTATAACATCTGAGGGTTAGCTGAAAACTTTTAACTAAATTACTTGAATCACCAGTATTTTCTCTGAAATCCTAATGGTTGTATTTGTATACACATCTGTCATTTCACACAACAGACAATATATTAGGGAGACCTAATACAAATTTCCTATTGGATTGTCTGAAAGCATGAATCCCACCTTCACCGAAGGACTAAGCAAATCCTTTCCCATCTCACAGAAAGACTTGTCAGAAAGTGCAAATGAAAATCTCTACTTTTCACATAGCTTTCTTGCTACCTGCCTATATCCATCTGGCATTTCGTGATAAGGTCATGCCCATATGTGAACAAATGGTGTTTGCAGGTTGATCTGTGTGCTTCTAGAAAAACATGTGCAATAAGTAAAAAAGCAACAAAATTACAAAGCCATAGGCTGGAAGTACCAAAGCAAACATATACATCAGGAAGATGGGGGCTAGTTATGCTTTTTACACAGTCAACCTTTTAAAGGTGTCTTAAGCTAACATGACAAAAATAACTCCTTGATAAACGGGAGGAATATTTTTCCTATAACAGTGAACTTTACACTGCGCTCTCTAATGTTGTGCAGAGAAGATTTTGTTGAAAGACCCTGCCAGGAGTTTCTTTCAAGAAGAGATGCTTTCATTTATAACCTCCAAAATTCTCCAGATGCAACAGGGTACAAACACACTTGAAAGCAGACTTTATAATAATATGGGAAAAAGACGCGAATGCCTGCTGTGCTGAGCTGGTTTGATTATACTGTAAAGCCCTTAAAAGCTGAGTTTAATATGTCTTGGGAGAAAAAGGGAAGTTAAAACAGGCCTTCATAATAGGCCTACAGAAGATAGAAAGAAGCTGGTTACCACACGTGCCAGTTTGCTTGTGCTTTTTATTTTAGTTTGGATTAAAATAGCTCACATTTGTGAATCCAGGGAAAGAATGAAGTAAACACAAGAGTTCAGTATTTCAAACAGATGATGAACCTCTGAATTTCCATTTACCAGCTTTTTCCCTTAAGAAAAGGAAAACTACTTCAGTCAAGATCAGCTGCCCGGGTTATGTGATGACAAGTCCTCCTATGTTTTCCAGCCTTGGACCTGGGGATGAAGAGTAGCACTGCATCAAGGGGGGGTGGGGAGCCTGCATTTGCCCCAGTTGCCTCTCCATGTTTCCTGGCTCTGTCTTTGATACCAGACAGATCATATATGCAGTGCCAGGGTGAGTGATGGCCCAGAGCTTTACAGAAGTGCCAGCTGGAGTATAAAAATCCTGTTTAGCAAGGCTTTTGATGTTACTCACTTATTAGAAAGGAATGGGTCTATTGAAACTGAGAGTCTGTTCCTGGAACTGCCACATGGCTTGAGACAGTCAGAGAGCATGGGCAGCTGAGTACAAATGCCTCCCCTGTGTAGCACAGAGGAAGCTGGATCTCTCCCATTCAAGATTTGTTCAAATAAAAAATGTTTGATGGATAAGGGATGCTGACCACTTTGCTGAGCAGGACACTTGCCTGAAATGCAGATGACCCACATCCAATTTTCAGTTCCAATTCCAGTTCCAAATTGGATGTAACAGGGACTTGAACTTGCAGTCTCAATTCCCAAGTGAGTGCCACTAACTTAAAACCTAGTAGCTAGAAGAGCTCCCAGGATTTTTTAATTGTAGTTTTGTTACAGGGATTCCAAATTGGAGCCCATAATTACTTTCAGCTGTAGTTTCATTGAAACAAATATATTCCTATAGAATTTGATTTAAAACAGATCAGCATTTTCTGCCAACATCAATGAATCAAGAATATTTTGGGGAGCTACAGTAGAGAAAGATTATTTAAAAAAGACAAATGGGTAGGGTAAAAGAAAGGAATGGTAGGAGGTAAGAGGAAGAAACAGACAAGCCAAAATAAAGTCCTATTTGGAAGGGAAACAAAAACTTGTCTTCCCTTTTAAAAATCTCTCCAAAGCATTCCAGTTTGAATGTCTGTCCTGCTTGCAGTTGCAAGGCCAACAGACTTTCTGCTCACCAGCGAGCATCAGTTCAGAGACAGAGATGTTTATTAATTCTGTCAGTTATCAAAGTCAGTTTTGAATCCAGAAAGCTGCATTTATAGCCAGAAAACCATAAGAGCCTAGTTTAGGATCAAGATCCTTGATGCATATTGTAGCAAAACTTTCTCTTCTGCCTTTTTCCTCACCTTTTTCCTTTTACTCTTTCTGAAGTAATGTTTATCCATATAAATGCTCTTTTGTTCTATATATTGCCCCTCAGGATTCTGTTTTATTGCGCTGGCATTGTTTTGTCCAGAAGTTTCAAAATTGTTCACCCAGGATACAAACATTCTGCTTTGTTCCTTTGAACAGACGTGCTGATGCTTTTATTTTCCTCAGAATATCTCAGATTTAATCTTTTGAGCAAATCTCCTGTTTTGAGAGAAGAAATCAGCTGAAAAGGTTAAATTCCACCAGTTCAGCGTATACCAGGATGTGTGGCACATTCATGCCAAACTACTAAATTACACAAAGCTGCTGCACCTAAGCAAATACAGCGCACGTTACTGAGATGATGATGCTGGCATAGAGGATAAGGTGTCCCCTGGGAAGGCCTCCTGGGAAATTTCCAGAATATACATAGCCATTCTGATGATTAGCAGATGAAATCCTCTTATTTGGTTTTAGACACGGATTCAATCTGAGGTACCTGTTCCATACAATTAGTTTTACCTGTACATGAAAGCATTCTGGGAAGATTAAAAGAGTTTTGACTGTTCAAGGAAGATGCTACCATTGCTACTGTTTTCTACTGGTCTTCTGTTTTGTTTAGAAGCTGCCGTAGCTTTTACTACGCATTTTGGAATACTGGCTGTTCAGTGTTTATCTGAAACTAGTGAATGGCATTCTGTGTCTTTGGAGAGGTCATATCATGTCAAATGACTTTTTGTTCATCTTTCTTTCTTATAATGACTTGTTAGTAGTTCAGTAAATGTAAATTCCTTTGTATTGGCACTGTGACTGGATTGCAGAGGATTTGAGGATCTTTGGTATTGGCAACTGCAACTATTCAAACAAAAGATATCGAACCCTACATCCCAAAAGACTGCCTTGAAAATGAAATTTAAAAAATACATGAATTTCTGGATCATACTTGCTCCTGCATTATTTGACATTTGGTTTGTTTTTTTTTCAAGATTTACTGCATAAAGTTTTTAAGCTAGCCACAAATGTAAAACAAGTAAATAAATAAATCTGAAATGTTCATGAAATCCTGAGGCTCAGAGTGGAGCTGGAAAGAGTACTCAGTGTCCAGAGAAATTGAGCTGACTGAAGCAAAACTTTTATTTTCATTTGGCATTTTACTACGGGTAAGTTACAATACCAATGCATACCATTTTTTAAAACTGTGCAACTGAAATGTGACAAATAAATGAAAAGTGGTGTATTAATTTTAATTTGGAATGTAGTTTAAACTGCATGACTCATGTCATGTTGCATCATTCCACATAACTTGTTTACAAAACAACTTGTTTTCTGCAATGATAGTATGCACAATTTGGGGGGACAGTCATTATTAAACTGGCTTATAAATTTTGACTGCAAAAAGAGAGTATCTGAATTCCATATCTATATATCCAATTACCTAGACCCCAGCTACGTTACATTGATTCTGCTGTTTCTTCTGATTTGAAAGAGGAAGATCAGCTTTAAAAGATAAGCTGACTGACTTCCAAATTACAGGCTATGAATTATTGCAAACCAAAAATGGTGGAAGATTGAAATCATGGTGGAATCAGAGAGGGGGGGATATGCAGAACAAACATCAGAAGCATACAGATGTCAATGCAAAACAGTTATGCTAAACATGTTCTAGTGATATAGTATGACTGGCAGTTTAATAATAGAAAACGCATGAGAGTTAGTATATGAGCAGGATGTCATGTGGTTCTAGCCCAACCTAAGAGCTACTGACAGCTGCTGGGAGACGCTTCATGCAAATAAGTTTTTTAAAATTAACCTTTTCTGATTGCTATTCATGTTATGGCTGTTATGGCAGAAGATGTCTGAGGAGGGCATGGCCCTGATATGGATGTGATCTTCAAGCTTCTTACCCACGACTTTGAGTGATGGGAGTGGGGTTAGTCTTATTCTCCCAAGGCCAGAGGCAGAAGGACAGTGCATCACCTGGAGCCCTGCCTACAGTCTACAAACCCAGCCTTGACAAAACTGTGTTAGTCAGGGCATTCTGGCACAGACATAGCTGTAGTATGGAAGCCTGGACTTACAGTGTCTTCAATGCCCTCTTCCATCTCCCTACCATTTTGTATTTCCAGTACAGTTGCATTGGGAATCTGCCATTTTCAGATCAGCTATCTTTCTTCAACTAATTAGAGACTGAGCATCAATAAGAGGACTGTGGAACTCTACTGCTAGGTAAATATGACCCTGTGTAAAACTGTGGCTCAGTTTTCAACTGGACAATGACCTCTCTCTAAGCACATGTCTGTGGTTGGAGCATGGGTTCCAATTCTTCAATAACAGTAATTTAACCAGTTTGCTGGTTAAATTAGTTTTAACAGCAAACTGGTTCTGTCAAGATAACGGCCAATCTGAATCCTTGATATGTGAAAACAAGTGAAACCCTTTTTTAGAAACATAGAGCCCTTTGCTGCTGCAAGCAGTGGTTTTGTGCCTATCTACATTTGAGCTTCTATTGACTTTAAGAAAGAGCAATAAAATTGCTTTGAAGCAGATTATAATAATACAGATGCAAAATTTATTATTTTTAATATAAGTATTGGTGTAAAGCTGAATGATGCGTTAACAGATACCTGTCAAGAGTATATAAAAACTTATAAAGGTCATTTTTAGAAAGGAAGCTGAGATTAAGAAGTTTAGTTTCTAAGTAGCCATATAGGCTGACATTAAATTAGGCTGCTAGAATAGGAAGTTCAAGTGAAGGGCCAGTATTCTTGGGGTCAATGGCATCAAGTGAATATCTGAAGAAGCAGAAGCCAATTAAGGCATTTAACTAAAAGGTTTGAATTTGAGAAGTTAAGATAGTCAAAGATCATACTAGCTTCACACTCCTAAATTAGCTCTGACTGGGGAAGTGTAGGTTCTATTAAACCCACCTTGAGACCATCCAATTGTCCAAATGGAAAACAATAAAGACATGTCCCAAAACTGTCAGTCATCTTGTAAGCAATGGATTTTTGAGGAGTTTAGTAATGGAAAATTTAAGCTAAATAATGCAATCTGTATCGAGTGAGTCACATACAGGAAGTCTAGTTCAAATGCAATTTAAATATTACATGCAGTGTTAGGGAATCAAAAATAGTGGAAGAACTTTAGAGAACTGAGAGCAAAAGGATACAAACAAGTAATGGAAATTAAATAAAAACAAGCAAACAAAAAAACCCCTTGTACTCTCACAGCCAAATATATCTTTCATATTATGAAGAATAAAGGCCAGAAATTATTATCTGAATTACCTTCATTTAAATGATAATACCCACATTTACATACCAATTAAAACCAGATAGCGGTTCACTTATGAAGAAGTAGAAAAAGAACAGGTCATAAGCACCTCAGACTTTGGATGACCTGGTTCTTTCACCAAGAGCTCAGTTTTACAAATTCTAAGTCACAAAACTCCCAGATTCCCGTGATATCTGCAGAGAGATCTTGGTACACCATTATCAGCATAGCTGTATGTCAATGCAACTGATTACATGATTCAAATCAGAACGTACTTCTGGAAACCTTCCCAGAAGTTTGTATTAGTGGATTCTCACTCTTCTACTTTATGACTATAACATTATACAATGCACTAGAGGCTGAAGGCACAGAGCAAAGAAAAGGTTTAATTACAGTTCCTGTGTTGAACAATATAAATATTATGGCAAGGATGAATAAATCAAGATAAGAAAACAATAATGAAAGAGAAAAAAATCCTGATGAGAAAATCACCTCAGAAATGACATCCTGAGGGAGAAGATATTGATGATGAATAGAAATAATATTCGATCTCAGATAGTGCTGATGGTTCCAGTAAGAGCTGCAGGGATTACGCTTATCAAGATATTAGTCACATCTCTGTGGCTTATTAGGAGAATTCTAATTCAGACAACTCTCCAACTCTGGCTCAGGTGGTATGATCTGAAGGCAAAGATTACTCTGCTGTGCTTTCTATTATGGAAGAATAAATTTGATATATTTTTTAACTAGAAGAATAAACACATACAATTTTCTGGAGGAGAAGTACTACAGAAAGAACTGTTACTGAAACTGTATTAAAATCGTAGTTCTAGAAGGTGAAAGACTGCATATGTTAAGGTTGCTTCAGGGTATCCCAGCAATCCCTTGAAGTTAAAAAGAACAATATCAGAAAGAACCTTTTTAATCTTTTTCCAGACAGCACAAACCCCAATTCCAAAACAAACTTTACACTCACATTATGTTCTCCTTGCCAAGGGGAGAGTCTCTTAATTGCTATATTAGCTTTACTACTGGATTTACTACTGCTATACTAGCCTACTATTTATTTTACTCTATACTGTGATAGTATATATATTTTTTGCTATTACTGCTATACTAGTTTTGCTACTTTACTATTTTATTTTACTTTATACACTATTTTTGTTTTATTTTACAAAATACATTATTTTATTTGACTCTAATATTAATTTATTATTTTTACTACTGCTACACTAGCTTTACTACAGCTGTGGTAGATGTAAACATATAAGACAGCATAGAGATTATAACACTTCATTGTAGAAAATACATGTACCATCCTCCCATCTCTGTATGTGAATGACAGCTTGGAAAGGAAGTTTCCAATGTATAATGAGAAGACAGAGAGTATGCAGGGAAAAGGTGCTGAGGTATCTATTCCAAGGCTGGATTATATGAATGAACATGAAAAGCCTAAGCATAAATGTACATAGATATACATCGAGTTATATATTTTTGCAAAGGTAATTCATGAACTAAGTCTGAACTGTCTTTGGAAGCAGCACCTTGACGCACACTGAAGTTTCCATCCAAGGTGTGAGCACCAGCTGCACCACATTGCTGCAATCTGTAGAATGCACCAGGGAGGTGCACCGTGTCCCATGCTGGTTTCCCCTCAGTGAAGAATCTTAGTATCTGTAGATCATTATGGACCATTATTTTGCATTTACTGAAAATATTTGTTTCAAATGCATGCTGTAATTGTGCCAAATACAGGAGTGCTCTCTGCTTCCCAAAGCCCACAGCACACCACAGACACTCTGACCCTGCTCTGCAGACATCCTGCCTGTGAGTGGTCATTCATCTCCACTTCTCCATCAGGAGAACCAGAACAGAATCTGTTAAGCACGTCCTAACCTCCCACCAGGGTACACCGGGTCATACAGCAACACCTGAGTGCAGTCTACCTTTGCTGTCTGGCAGCTTGGAACAAATGAAATTAATTCCAGCTAGCAGAACAACATCCAGGCCTGGAACAGCTGAAAGCAGGTTTTCAGAATGACAGTGAATTTCAGGACAAGAAAAATCACATTTGTCCAGTGTCTGGCATACTCCTCTGAAGCTCCTGATCCAAGAAGGAAGCCATTACCCCTTCAAGCTTAGTCATTCTTCATCATTAGTTCGGCTAGAGAAATCTTCTGTGAGGACCACAGAGATGCACACAGAGCTCCTGTGTATCATCCATGACTGGTTGGTTTCAGAGGAATCCCTTTATTTCTCTGAAATTAAAACATTAACCAGCTTCCCCAGCTTTTCAGGGGTATAAATGGTGTTTATATCTCCAGCTGATCACTGCCCTAGGACATACAGCTCTATAACAGGAGGTATGGTTGTGGCCCCTCAGAGGTTGTTCATGGCCTCCTGAAAACAGATTTCACAAAGCAGGTGTGGGAAGCTGCCCCATTTTTTGGCTGGTTCTGATCAAGGATGGGCATGCACATGCACAGCCTTTCAGTTTTTCAATCTATAGCTGTGACTCTGAATCAACAACATGAATCAGCAGTGTGTCATTGCAGCAAAGAAGGCCAACTACATCCTTGGCTGTATCAGTAACACAAAAGCCAGAAGGTCAAGGGAAGATACCCTTCCCTTCTATTGAGTACTTTTAAGACCACATCTGGAGTATCATGTCAGATTTGGGCACTGCAATACAAGGAAGACACTGACACCCTGGAGTGAGGCCAGTGGAGGACCACCTAGATGGTTATGGAACCTTCATCCTTCAAGGTACTCACAACTTGACTGAACAAAGCCCTAAGGAACCTGTTCTATCTGGATGTGCTTTGAGCATGTGGTTTCTCCCAACCAAAGTTGTTTTATAAATCCATGACTACATGTTACTAGCACCAAACCTTTATGACTATGAAATTTAGCACCTGGATGCATCAAATCTTTTTTCTCATGTAGCTCTCTAACCAGCACCAGAAGTAGGAACAGAATCACAAATGGATCCTTTGTATACTACAGATACAGCTCTTTGTAGTACAGCAGTGACAGTTAGAGGTCCTTTCATGGGGATACACAGGTTGATGGGTTTCTTTTGGAGAACTATAAGATGGTCAGACATGGTATGATGCATCACTCATGGTAAATAAAGGCATAACATGCCAAAAGCATCAGCTGGTCTCTGTGCTTACGCTGTAAGATGCCTTTTCTAGGACTGTCCCTGAATGTGTCTACCAACATACAGACAGCACAGAAAGTCAGTGGACTATGAGCCAGTGGCAAAAACTGGGAGTCCAAAACCACAACAATAATGAAATACCCACAGTATGTTTGGTCAGCGCATTTTTCATGTTCTGATCATCACTAAGGGGTCAGTGAATTTTTTTTTAGGGCAGTTCTGCTGCCAACAGCATGAGGCTGCCCAGCTCCAGACAGGTGACTCCATTGCCATTGTCACTCCTGTAATCTGTTGCAGCTCGGCCTGCCGAGTAGACTGTGTCACTGTAAATGAGACATTAGATTTGAATTAAACTAGCAATTGAACTGTAAATAACTTCAACAAGTAACCTTTTTTCCTCAAAGAAAATTGTCATGTTTTTTTTAGAAGTGACTGTATGAAAAATCAAACAAGTTCTATTTAAATTAGAGTACAACAGAAGGCAAACTAATATAAATCTTTTGGAAAAAGTCAAATGTCGACATTTTCATAAACCCCTGTAAGACAAAACTGGCACAACCAGTTTCCTTAAAAAAAAAAAATAAAATAAATAAATTTGGTCAGAGATAAAGCTTGATAACCTTTAGAGGGAAAGCCAAACTGGAGAGTTCATTAATAAAAAACCTTAGCATTGAACAGGCCTTTTTACACTTAGGAGGAATGGCTGTTCCTGTAATAAATCTCTGAGGTTATTCTGCAGTTACCTTTGTATTTATGAAGGAATAATGATGATGACGCTTTTCTGTGATTATGGTGGGGAAAGAGTGGGTCATAGATTCCATCAGAAGGAAGAAAGTTAAGGCATGAAGGAGTCTGCTGTAAATCACAGAATAACTTAATCTAGGCACTCATCTTCAGAAAGAACATTTTAATTCAGAGCTCCAACATCAAAGACCATATGAAATCACCATTTCTTTGAAAATCTGCACTTAAGGACAAGAAGATATTGGCCAAAATCCTTTAACTATTTAGTACCAAACACTTCTCTGGGCTGAAATTTTTCTTAGGATCAAATTACTGAGCTTAAACTAGCAAGTTCTTAGTCTGATTTCAGTGCAAGCAGAGGACAAGCTTCTAGTGATGAGAATCTCTATACTTTATTATCTCCATCCTAAATGATGTTTTAGTTGGTTTTTATTCTTCTCTTTTTCTATTTTTCTTTTCTTCAATCTGTTAAACAACATTCCTAACTAGCTACTTCTGCTCATATACAAACTAGATTTAAAAACAAATCAATGACTGAGTTTTCCATTCCTCAGCAGGGAACAACCTGTTACCATACTCTACCATCAGCCACAATTCTGACTGCAGAATTAACCTCCTCCCCTGCGAGAAAAGGACCAATCCTGATTCTTGCAGAAACAGGTCCAACATCAAGGCTGAAGAGGAAGACTGTGACTGTCCAGATCGTTTCTTACTTCGGATTGGCAATGTTATCACAAAATATATTCCCAAATGAACAGGAAGGACAGAAATCGAGGAAGGCAAAAGGACTGGCAACTAAAGAGGGCAAATGCAAAAAACTAGGAAGGTGATAAGGGATTCTCATTCACAGACTTATGAGCAGGTGGGGAAAATGATCTTGACGTAGATTAAGTAAGAACTACTGCTTATGGAAGAAACTATGTCCCAAGTGTGCAACTGGGAGCCTCTGTTCCCTTAAATTTCCTACTTAAACTCACGACTTGAATTAAAATTATGCATTGCTACATTAACTTCTTTATGTCTCTCAGATAGCTAGATTTATAGAAGACAGCAGTCATGGAAACTGTACTTTTAAGACAGCAAGTCTTACTACAGATTTATACCTGGGTAACTGTGAGAATTAAGTTCACTGGGTAGGGTTTATTTTTCTTTGCCTAAGTTTTTAAAAACCAAGGAAGGTCTTCTTTACATTAACATACCGTAATGCTAAAAATTCAGCTTTGACTTGGATAAATATCTATCATGGTTTGCAGAAGAGACATTACCATTGACCTTATCATCTTAACAACACTGCTACAGTTGGAGAGTTCTATTCCCTTTTTATACTCATGTAATTTGAAGGCTATGTCATACGCTATAGAAAATGCAACACAGGAAACAAAACAAGCCTTTTAGTTTGCAAACAAAATGGTGATGCTGACAGAATTGCCAGAGGTAACTAGTTTACTGTATTGCATGCTGGCTAAAATGTAGCTATGAAGAAATCAAAATTAAAAATTTTTTATCCTAATTATATTAATGATATATAATTTCCAGTTCATTTAGCCATGTGTTTTGCAAGCTTTTAAGCCCAACGGTAGTCTAAACATCAGAATTGTACAGCGACTGCATTTCCATAAGAGAAGTAAATACATTTTTAAAAAAGCATAGAAAATACCATGAAATGGTGTCTACTATAGAGAGAAGGAAAAATCCTGACGTTTTTATGGTTTGGTGTTTTAAATATAAATACTAGGGTAATTTCACTGTACCTTTGAATGAAATGGCGGTGTGAGCTAAAGAAAAACAAACTGCCTTGAGAGTTATTTATCAGGCTACTGGTATTCGAAAAGCCTTTTCTGAAATTTAAAGTACATTAACTAGTTTTTTACCCCAGTAACTCTATCCCATTTTTTCCTCACATGGATGTTCTTTGCCTACAATGCATAGTTGGATGGTAGAACATGCCATCTTTCATGGCTGGGCTGGCTTTCGGGGGGCATTTTCGCTGCATGTCTGCTGCATGGTGAAGGCTTCGTGGAGATCTCAAATCAGAAGCATGAAATTCAGAAAGCCTGAAGACATAATATTTTATCTGTATTTCAGTGCTATGTTCCAATAGGTTTATTATTCACCTTCACTCCACTTTCAGGTTGGTGTAAATATAAGCATATTTTACACTTAACAGGCAATTCATTCATGTCTCTCCAGATGGAGTCATGTCTATTTTGTATTGGAGACAATGGAATGTCCTCTTATGCACATTGTGACAATCATGCATAGCCATTTGAAAAGACCTTGTTAAGTCTGTACCCTCTCCTCAGGAGGAATACTGCCATTATACAGCTCTTCTTGTGCTTTGTGAAGGTCAGCTCCACAAAATTAAATCAGAAATCCCACTTCCCGTTCTTTTTATTATACAGTCATCCATATGATTCATATGCTCACCAGTGATAACAAATTTTACACAGGGAAGCCATAATGTCTACCACTGTAAAGTAAGATTGGAGACTGGTAATATCTGGGCACACTGGAAGCTATGGTTCAGTAGTTTGCCATTTTATGCAGTAGATTCTGACTAAAAAGAAGCTGAGGACTTTAGTCCAGTTCATCCTGACTGCACTGACAAGGCATTTTTTCCATAGTATCACCCTGTGCACCACTTTAGTGAAAAATGATTTTCAGAATGGGGAGGAGGATTAAGGATGCAGAGCTGTCAACCCAAAAGAGAATCCCTTAAGTAGGGGCACCATCTACAGGGGAACAGACTGACACTGGCTCATGTCTGTCCTTGTGTTACACAGCTGACTCCTGTGCAAGGCACATGTGGGTTGGTTTGATTACATTTGAACAGTCTCTTGTAAGAGTATTTCTGTTTTCATTTTCATTTATGCTGCTACATTGTCCAAGAGCCCTGGGCACAGACCAGGAACATTCTGTGTCAGCTGCTATGCAAATGCAGATTAAAAGAGACCATCTCTGCCTAAACAACTTAGAAGAAGCAGCAGATGTGTACAGATCAAACAGAGGAAAACAAATCAAATGACACATTGAGACACACATCAGTCAGAAGACTAACAAGTTCTTTGATTTTACCCTTTGATTTTTAGCTAGAATTAAAACCACAACAAAACACCAACATTTGTCCTCTACTTCCTCAATCCAACTCACAATCTCACACATTGCTCTAAAAATTGTCTTCAAAGACTTATTTCATACAATGCTTTCGTTAGTTGTGTGCAGCTGAATAGTTACTCCAGTATTTATTCATTTTACTGAAGGTTAAGTCTCACTTTTGGGTCTTAGCTTTCTCACTTAGCTTTCACGTCTTTCATGTTCTCCTTATGCAGATTTGGCTTCCTGACTAGGGATGTGCCTTCTATCATCATAGAATTCCACATATATACCGAGTGTCATCATCACTGTCCTGGGTTCAGCAGTAGCAGTCATTTTTTCTCCTTGGTAGCTGGTGCAGTGCTGTGTTCTTGACTTTTGGTCTGAGAACAGTGCTGATAACATGGATGTTTCTAGCTACTGCTTAGAATGTTGAGTTTGACCAAGGACTTTCTGAGCCTCATGCTCTGCCAGGGAGGAGGGGAAGCCGGGAGGAAGCAGAGACAGGACACCT